>JXCR01125780.1:21334-33896 GCA_002079205.1 Phalaenopsis hybrid cultivar | reverse complement strand
TAAATTGGAATTGATGCGCAAGGGGTCCCAATAACGCAGCATTGCTTGTGAGGTTGCAGGGGGGAAGGACAGTCAAACAAAGAGGAATGTTGAGGTCATACATGCAGGCAGAAATGTGGGAACACAGACTGTGGTGAAATAGAGGAATTCCTTACATATATTCATAGGCAGTCATTTTCTTTGTTTTGAAATGATCATTGATTCATCCTTCCCTTTTTCTCCTCAAAATTAGAGAAGCTGCAGACTTTAATTGATGCATTCTCTTTCATGGCGATGGTATGACATGAAGAAAGCTACCCACAAGTATGTCCTCCCACATGTCGCCATCTCTATAAGTTTTTTTTTTTTAAATGAATTCTTTTTTTTTTTCTTGTTTAATTAATTATTTATGATTTTTCTTTCAAGATGATATATTTTTCTTACATATATACAACTAGCACATAATTCTTATGTATTTAGATTATCTCGCGTCTAAGCTTTCATATTTACATATATATCATCTTGGTGCTTTAAATGTACGTATGAAAATGTATATTTCTACTTTCATATTATTTTTTGTGATATTAAAGAGTTAATTGTTATGTGTGTAAATATGTGTGTGTGGTGCGCATTCCATAGTCTGTTGGTAGAGCAGCTTCTCTGAAGGTTGTATGTCTTCTCAGGTCACGGGTTCGAATCCCTCGTGTGTAGGGTTTGATACTCGAATATTTTGCACTATTAGGGATGGTCAGGGCTTATCTAATATCCTTCTGTCATTCCTTTAAAAATAATAAAAAATAATATATATATATATATATTGGTTTCAGATTACCAAATTTTATTACTATATTTAGGAAAAATATTATTTTTTAGATTTAATTCTCAACTTTTTTAGATGTATTTCAAACTCACAATCCACTAATTTTCCTATAAAATTAGAATCAATCTAAACACTACTTTAGACTTTAGTGCCAAGACGTTCTACAAAAGAAAGAACTAACAGTGCTATAAAACTTGCTTTTTTTATTTTCTAAGCTTTTTCAGCAAAAAAAAAGACAAGAAAAAAACATTAAAAAGAAAGTAAAAAGAGAATATAAATCGCATCATCTCTCATTCTTTCTCGAATTCCAACACTTGCTTTTGCTCTCTTCTTTTGTGGCTTCGTCTGCATAGCCAATACTTGCTACTTTTTCTTCCAGAAATGACCCTTCATAAAATTCCTATGTGCCTTTCTGAAAAAAAGCTAAGATGGGCAGATGATAGATATTTATCTATGGGCTCCAACGATTGGCTGAAAGTAAAATAAAAAGCTTCTGCAAAAATTTATTTTAATAGCTTATTTATTGCTCTGAAAAAATTTTCAAATGCTTTTGATGGTAACATACTAGCATGACAGAAATACCTGATATTATTCATTCAACAATCTTCGATTTCTTATGAAGTAAGGATTGAGCACCATGTAATGTGATTTTATCTTGATTTTGAATCACCAGTTCCAAAGAAAAAAAGAAATGATTCAATGCATTTTCCTGTTTCATTCATTGAAGGTTGATCATTGTGTAATAAGGGGTATATAAAAAGTAAGAGAACTCAAAATGAAAAATTTTTCGAGGCTTAGCCTATTTGAAATGGTTTCATTATTCATATATATATGTTATAAGGCCTTGTATGAATCACAAAAAAAAAAAATATTACAAGAGTAGGAAAAATTAACTTGACTTTCATTAGATGAATGATAAAAAATATATATTGAGGGTGATAGCGACCTGAGAGTGATGATAAAAGACTGATGAAAGGGGTGTGATGGAGATATAGAATTGTCATCACCAATGGCGGTGGCCATTAGGTAATAGTGATCCAGCAATAAAAATAGCGATAGCCATGCAAAAGTAATCTAACGATAACGTTCTGACACTGGAGGTCTTATAATGGCAATGGCGTTAGTTTGGAACCAATGTTCTAGCAACAAGTGCAATATGACAACCAAACAACAATGACAATAATAGTTGTTTTCGCTAAGTGACAATTGAAAGTGATCTGATGATAATGAGGGTCGGGAGATAGTGACCTAGCAATTGCAATAGTTGGGATCTGGCGTTGATGCTCTGATGGTGGTGGAGGCAAACTGACGACAGTCTCAACGACCAATGACAGTGTTCATAAGATGACAGCAGTGGCTCGGCGTTGGTGGGATGACAATGGTCATGTGACAGCGATATCCTGGCGACAATAATGGGGGCCTAGCATCTGCAATATAGTATGGGGGTGGTGGTCTAGTAATGACAGGTTGAGCAAAACAACGACAGCCCTATATTAATGGTGGTCCAACACTGGAGTTGATGTCTTGTCATCATTTGGGTGACGAAGGTCTAGTGGTAGGAATAGTTTCGATGATAGCAATCTATTTTAGTGTCATTGTCCCAATATAGGTGGTTTGATGTTGTAACAATGGCTCGATAATAGTCGGGTGATGGTGATTTTGTGGTAAGGATAGACTAACAATAATTGTCTGGCATAGCAATGGTGGTCTAATGTTGGTGATCCAACAAAGTGACAATGGGCCGATGTTAGCTAAGTAATTGTAGAGAAAAGGTGGTTGCAGCTCGCGACAAAGGTGGTGGTGGCTTGGCATCATTTGGGTAAACATTATTTGAAGGTGGCAGTGGCAACAATGGTCCATATTTAACTGTAGTGGCTTTGCCCTCGTGGTTCAACATGATGATGATGGGCTGGTGATGACCGGGTGAGGATAGTATAATGGAAGCGATAGCCTGCGATGGGGGTCTAGCAGTGGAAGAGCTCAATATTTCTCGAGAGCTTGGAGCTTCCTTCAGTATTTCAATTATGTTTCGGGCCTTCCTCATGAAGAGAGTAGGGGATCTACTTTAGATTTTGGGAGTGATATCCTTGGTAAATAAATTATGAATTTGGTCCACTTTCTTGGATGCCCCAGAAATATTCTATTGATTGAATATAGTTTTATGATTATTTGAATGTTTTAATGATATCAAAATTATGCAATCATAGGCTCATGGGTTTGTTGCTTCTTCTAGACGCTTGATTGACTATTACATTGTTATATTTGAAAATCATTTGCTCCCCCAAAACATATTTAAAATCCTCAATTTATTTTTTAAATGTGTGATCCGAGCTCACTTTGACTCTATTTCGATCAATTTGTTGTCATTTTATTTGGCTCACGGAGGCACTTAATCTTATCATAAATTGGATGGTGGCCAATTTTTAATTTGTTTTTTTAATGACAAATCACTAGTCAATTTGGTTGACAAAACACAGGAATGAATTTTTCATTTATCATATTTTTGTTGCCACTCTTATTTCTTTCTTAAAGGAAAAGGGAGATTTATAATGAGAGAATAAGAGCAAACATCAAAATCAAACACTCTCTTCTTATAGCTGTTAACATTTTTCATCATTCAAATACAATAGTTAACATGCCTTCATAATAAAACATTACTTGATATATGTCCATATATATTTATATCAAGCTAAAAAATTTCCTAAAAGAGTTAAGACTTTCATCAATCATAAAACCTCTCATTTCTAAGTTAATGTAATGAAGTCCCATCTGTGAAGTTTCCTCTGATTGAAAAAAAAATACTGCGTGGGATGTAGAAGGTGCAGACATCGATGGTGATTGAGCTGAAAAGAAAAAAAAAAGACCTCTTTTGAATCGCAACGGTTACCCGTAAGTACGTCATTTGCACCTAATAAAAGAAGAACATTATTCAAAATTAGTCAAAACTACAAACCAATCAGTCAGACAAGCTTGATAAATGATAAATGGACGTATCAATCATCATATTACAGGTTTGACTATTATTAGTTGAAAACAACGTACAAAAACACCTATGATTCAACTTTGAGCACTCAACTTTCCACCAAAGAAAATAAAAAGCATAAAATAAATTTTTTTACAAATTAAAAAATAAATAAAATAAAACTTATAGTTTTTGTAAAACGTGATTTTTATGTCATGCTATGTGAATCTCATATGGAAGAGAAGGACAAATGGACAAACATGCCAGTGATACAATTGCAGCATTNTCTTCCACTTTAGATAATTGTATCATCACATGCCTCTCATCAAAGAAACCAAACATCCAATGTCTCAATAGTTTGAGATCTTCAAAAGCTTTTCGAATGATTTCCATTTTGGGATGTCTCGATTGGAACTTCCTAATGAGGGTGAATTTAAACTTGTTAGCCAGGTTGAAAACTTCAACATCAGAGAATAATAGAGCTAATTTGCCACTCTACTTACCCATTTTCTTGATAAGGCNGAATGATACTGTTAGGACCTGTCCATCTCAAATGTGGGTGAATCCTGAAGCATTTGACAGGGGTGTGCCCAAGNATTATTATTATTATTATTATTTATGTTTCATTCAAAATATCTTGCAAGTTGTATACGATTCTAAGCTTTTGGCAAAAATTTTAAAATTTTAATCAACCACATTAGTTTTCACCCAAAAATCTCTTTATCATGGAAAAAATTTGCATGCGTAAGATGTACGCAACGCTGCGTACTTCAATGAGGTTATTCAGAAGGTATTGAGGGGTTATATCTGCGTTATAACCCAAGTAACCTTCTTGTAACCTAACTGTAACGTACAATTATATAAAAACAAAAGCACGGAACATATTAGAAGTTATAAATAGGTTACAGGTAAGTTATAGAGAGGTTACAGGAAATATAACGCGAATATAACACCCCCAATACCCTCTGAATAACCTCACTGACGTACACAACGCACGTACGCAAATATCTCTCTCTTATAATAGAGCTGTCCATTAATTCTTTTTAGTCTATGATAAGGGTTATATTTTAAATGNCATGTTTTTTCAGGTTAGCATGTTAAATTGAGGTTCGCGGGTAGACCTTAATCTAACCCAAAAAATTAAACAGTTTTGGATTTCCNCATGTTTTTTCAGGTTAGCATGTTAAATTGAGGTTCGCGGGTAGACCTTAATCTAACCCAAAAAATTAAACAATTTTGGATTTCTAACCAGAACCTGACCCAAATATTATTCGGGTGAAACCCAAACTCGAGTTTTTTGTGTCTAGTTGGCGCGACAGGTCATTCTTTCACACCCCTATCTAGTGTCAATGATTGAGTTCCTTTTATATGCAACAAAATGCATAGACTGCTTGCTCATAAAATGAGCTTCTATTTATACATTAAAGTATCATTTTCATTACATTATTACCAAATATCCTGGTGGGAAAACCAGGAAGCCACTATCATATTATGTGCGAAAACTAAAGGCAGAGAATTGAATGAATTTAAAATAGGTTTTCCCCTCTTACTCTACTATATAGAAGTTTGTCTTGTATGTGGCGCCCGATTAATTACCAAATGAGTAAATGAGGAAATGAATGATACCGGAGGAGAAATCACAAACCACAAAAATAATTTTTATTAATAGGGAAATAGGATTACAACTAACACAAACTAAATGTAACATCATCAAAGCCTTAAAATGACACAAACAAACACCTCGAAAATATATTCCAAGGGCGGTTGGGGTTGGTTGAGTGGATCAGGATGGTTGACAAGGTTGGTGACAACAAAGGAGTGTTGATGGTAGCGAAAGGAAGGTGCAAAATTGTGAGGACAACAAGTATGGTTGGTCGTAGGTGGTCGACAACAGGCGGATTGGTGATTGGAAGGTGCTGGATTGCAAGACAGCGGTGGGAGGACCTGGGATAACAAGGTGGCGAAATGTTGAGAGGGACTTGAAAGGGGTGGACAGTAGGTTGCTACACCAGAAAAGGGGTTGGCAGTGCAGGGGGGAAGATGTGGGCGTGGGCGATGGATAAGGGAATTGGTGGAGAAGAAGTCGAAAAGATAAAAAGGAAGATACAATCGCCACCTCGGAGTAGGATATAGTCGGAGCACTACCACCTCCTTAGATACAACTCAAAGTGAAAAATGGACTCTACACAGGAATCTGAAATCAACACACAGCAAAAACTCTCTAGAATTTTTGCAAACCAACATACATATAGCTCTAGCTAGGCAGGAAACATAAAAGACTTGAATAAGGGAAAGGAAAAAGGAAGAGAATGAAACTCCTACAGAAGGAATGGGTGAGAATACTCCAAAATAGCCGTTAAAATCTTTCCCTAAGGAGAAGAAGTAGAAACGACAAGGGACGGGGCGCGGGACGCCGCTCGCACCATCACANTTAAAATCTTTCCCTAAGGAGAAGAAGTAGAAACGACAAGGGACGGGGCGCGGGACGCCGCTCGCACCATCAAAATTCTCTCCCGTGCCGCTCGCTCCATGAAGATTCTCTCCCGTGCCGCTCGCTCGGGATTCTTCTTGACTGGCCTTCAATAGACTGGTAGGTTTGCTGCGGGAGGCTCCGCTCCCGTGTTCGTGCTGGAGATTTCTCGCTCTCGCATCTTGCTCCGGGAGAAAACCCTCTCCAGCATCCCGCTGTGAGAGAAAGCCCTCTCCCGCTTCATTATCCTGGGGTTGGGAGAGCTTCAACATCATATGTCGAAGCTTCTGGTTTTCGTCGGCCGTTCTTGGATCTCACTTGCGACTGCGCTGGCTCCCATCGTATCTGAGAATCTTTTCCCACTTGCGAGCATACCTGTTCGAAGATCCATTCAGGTTGGGCATAATTTGAGCCGAAGGTACACCACTTTGTTGATTCTCCTGAGCCATATTCTGAGCAAGTAAATATCTTATACATTTCTCATCTATGACAAGTTGGGCCTCAACAAGGTTGAGGATTTGCAAGTTTGGTTGATGGGTGATTATTATTATCTTTTAGGTCTTTCCTATGATTCTTGAAGTTTTGGAGAGTTGGCATCTTCTACTGTGTTCCAATAGCAAAAGCTTCACACGGGTCTTTCTTCTCTTCATATAGAACACTAGGGGTGAGGGTTGGAAGTGTAGCCACATGTGATGCTATTAGTTGGTCGATACTAAGACCATCCATTGAAATTTTAAATTCTAACATCTTTTGATTTGCGTGAATTTTATTTATCTCAACAAAATGTTCTACATATTCTATGAGAGCAGGAATCACAATCTCATCAAAAGTCATATATTCCTTTTAATCACATCGAGGAAAGAAATTGGATGTATCTACGAATAAGGGAGTTCCACGGATGAAGGCGTGATCAGATAAAAATTCTAGTTCGAACTGCTCTTCAATGTCCGCTGTGTTTTTACCCAACTTTTCAATGATACTCTGCTCAGTGAAGATCTCTCTCCTGGTTGTGCATTCTGCTTCCTCTTGTTTAAACCCATGACACTTGCCACATTTTCTAGCTGTGACAGACTCGTGGATTGGTTTCGTTGGATAGTATATAGGGTGTCGCTTGGTACTGCAGTCTCTCCACTTCAGAATATAGGAGCTGTAACTTTTGGCGGTGGTAAGTTGGTAGAAACTGGCGCTGTGTATCCTGCTTCATTTTCACATATTCTTGTTCCCTCTTTCGACCTTTCAGATCACGGTAGAGGGTAGCCTCCCATTGAATTTATCCTCAATGTTCGCAAGCCTTTGCTGAAATTGACAGATCTCTTGTTGCACTTCTCCCAGGAAGGCTCGAGCATGTATCTCATTAGTGACATAGCTAGGGTGTAGCCGTGAGAGCTGAGAGACGGCTACAAATTAATTTAGAGTTGCTGATTTTGAAAATCAGCAAGAGGAATTGAGAGTTCGGTCAAGTTTTTTGGCTATGGTTGGGAATATGAATGAACAAAACTTTTTTAGGGGTGGCTTAGGCCTAGGATAGGACTGGGGTTGAGCTAGCTCTGATACTAAATGACATAAGAGGAGAAATCCCAAACAACAAAAACAATTTTTATTAAAAAGGANAACAAAAGCTACCTAGACTCTTAGCAAACCAGCATACATATAGCTCTAGTTAGGCAGGAAACGAGAAAGGCAAGAAGAGGAGAAAGTAAAGAAGATGAAAATGAAACTCTTAGGAAGGGGTGGGAATACTCCAGAATAGCCATTAAAATCTTTCCCTAAGGAGAAGAAGCAAAAAGGACAAGGGACAAGGCGTGGGAGGCTGCTTGCTCCATCAGGATTCTTACCCGGGCCGCTTGGCTTAGGATTCCCCTGGAGCGGCCTTCATCAGTCCATTCGTTTTGCTGCGGGAGGCTTCGTTTCCATGTTCTTCTTGCGACATTTCTCGCTCCCGCATCTCGCCACAGGAGAAAACCCGCTCCAATGTCCCGCTGAGGGAAAAAGCCTACTCCCGCGTCACTAAATCTTCCTAATAGAAGGAATTGAAATAAGAAAATGGATAATTTGGCCTCTTAAGGACTGATATACAGAGGTAGATCCCAAATTCTTAATCATCAGTCTCACTTGCAAATCTCTATCTGTATAGTGAATAGGTCTTGGTAAATACATGAACAAACTCATGGCACTCATAGAAAATGCACTATATCGAGTTTTGTAAGTGCAATGTATATTACACCTAATATTTGGTATTTATGATTTGCTATCTCATTTGCAGTTGTTGTTTTAGACTTTACATTTGGATCAAGTGAAGTTATTTTGTAGGACTACAACTATAGTCAATTCCATTTCCTTCAGCAAATTGAGAATATTTTTGGGTTGATTGATAAAAATCCCCTCCTTGGATTTGGCAAACTCCCAACCCAAAAAGTTACTTGAATCTTCCTGGGTTTTTTGATATCAAATCCACCCTCAAGCATTTTTGTCATGTGATTTATCTCAAATTTCATTTCCTGTAATGGTTGTCTTTTACATAAACATTAAGATATTTTAGTTGAAGCATACGGTGCGGTCAAATTGACTTTATTAAAAATCATGTTTACTAAGAACTCCAAACTCTTCAAACCTTTCCTTTAGAGACTATTTTAATCCACATAATTATTCTTTCATTTTTCTAATTTTTCTTCAAATATTGATGAAAAGTCCATTTATACATCTTTTGCAAATCTCTATTGGAATGCATTCTTACAATGTTTAAAATTATGCAATTGGTTGTTGAGGCATTTTTCTTTCATCAGATAAGGCTTAACATCAATATGTTTTGAAGCATAAGCCTCAAAATCAACAAATTTTATGTGTAAATATATTGATCTAACTTCATATTATGAGAAAATTTAAAATATTAACATTCAAACTTATTAGTGCATTAAAAAATAACATGTTAACATCTTAGCATAGCAAGAAGTAATAAATTATTTAAAGTAAGAAATACTATGTTAATATCATCATGTTAAATTATAAAATAAGAGGAGTTATTATAAACTTCTAAATAAATTCGAATCTCAATATAAGGAATATCAACATAATAATACAAAATAAATTTATCATATTTCGACAAATATTTATATGATAATTTTCAATATAGTTAGATTTATTTGGTGTTAAATAAATTTTTTATTTAAATTAGTTTATTCATAAACTAATTCATTTCTTTGCAATTTCAACAATTTTAGAAGTCATTTTGACATTTTTTTTTGTCTAATTTGAGATAAATTCTTTGTTTTAGATCATTTATGTAACTCTTTCTTGTTTCATTAGTTTGTTTTTTTGGAGTTTTGAGCACAAAAATAATTTATTATATATTTTTAATTTGTTTTACTAGTATTTATTAAGAAGACTCTAGTCTAACTTGTGCCTCTCACATTATATGCGACATACTGACACTGGCGCTAACGACTCCGCTAACACATGGCGCTATCAGCGCACTAATGCAGGTGCTAAAACAATACTCAGACATACGCACTTTGATTTTGCAGCGCCAAAATCCCTTGTGAAGCATCACGAAGGCAAAACCAAAGTGGAAGCGGGACGTGGATCACGAATTCTCGCAAGATGGGAAGCGACNTAAATTCTTTGTTTTAGATCATTTATGTAACTCTTTCTTGTTTCATTAGTTTGTTTTTTTGGAGTTTTGAGCGCAAAAATAATTTATTATATATTTTTAATTTGTTTTACTAATATTTATTAAGGAGACTCTAGTCTAACTTGTGCCTCTCACATTATATGCGACATACTGACACTGGCGCTAACGACTCCGCTAACACATGGCGCTATCAGCGCACTAATGCAGGTGCTAAAACAATACTCAGACATAGGCACTTTGATTTTGCAGCGCCAAAATCCCTTGTGAAGCATCACGAAGGCAGAACCAAAGTGGAAGCGGGACGTGGATCACGAATTCTCGCAAGATGGGAAGCGATGCGAGCTATCAGTATATAGGGAAGCTTCGCGTGATGATAAGTTTAAAAAATTTACGTTTCACCATTTCTATTTTCATTTTCATTTTCATTTTCATTTTCTAGGACGAGTACATTGCATTCTCCAACCACTATCATCTATGAGTGACTCTCATATGCATGTATATATCATATTTATTCATTTTTCTTTCATATAACATTTAAAAAAATGTACTTTTACATTTAAAATAAAGCTGGGAAATATTAAATAAATAAAACTATTATAAAATAAATCACATTTATCCACCTCAACAATGTCGACTGAAGTTCGCTGCTTCTTTTCTCAAATAGTCTAAGCTTTTGGGTGCACCCAATAATAAAAATTTGCATGTTATCGGCTTTTTGTTCTGGTTAATGTTTTCTTGGATTAATTCTTGATTTTCTACCATTATTTTAATGATCTAGTTATTTAATTAGCTATTTATTTTCATATATAAACATTTATACATACATATGTATTATATAAACATGTATACACATAAATGTAGCAATATCCATTTTATATTTTATACTAAGCTTCTAAAATTTAATTTTGTATACGTCAAGTTAATAATAATTTAATTCTAAATATGTTTTGAATTTGAGATGATTTTGCTCATTTTTAACATTAATCAATTTTGACAACAACAATTAATTGAAATCAATTTTTATACCCGAAATCTCTTTTTTTTTTTTTTTTTCTGATTTCAACATTCTTCTCCTCAATTTTGCCCTAAACAATTATTAAGAAAATTGAAATCAATTTAATATACATTTTGCTCAAATTTTATTACAATTACTAACTTAAATAATTTTATTTCATTTACATTAGTAATATTTGCCTTGTCTTAAAGCTTTTGAATTGAACAATGTTGGTTTGGTTGACCATTTCACACACTCAGAAGGTTCATGCAACTTCTTCTTTCTCCTTAAGCTCTCGGTGGAAGCCTGCATGCCGCACGAGATGTAGGAAATAACCCGCACTTCTCATCGTCTCCGTTGAAGATCTAGCGCACGAATGCTTCTCCATCCTTGTCTTCTTCACTCGAGTAGGGTTGTTCGAGCCCTCAAGTGCAAAAAAAATGCAGCACGACCTCCTCCTACCTCAAGGTTGCCCATCGGGCTTCTCCTGCTTCTTCCACCGTCTATCGCTTCTTCTTCTTCCTCGATTTCTTCTTTCTTTTTTTTTTTCCATTCCTTCATTGCGTTACTCTTTCTCCACAGGATTGGCTAGGTGACGACGACTTCTTGTCCTCTCTCACTTTCTCTACCTTTCTTTCTTGTATGGTTGGTTTCGAAAGAGAGGATACAAGAAAATCCTCATATTAAATTCCCTTAAGTGGCACTATTATTCATAGAACGCACCGCGCTTCGCAGGTGTTGCAAGGAGGTAAAAANCGACGACTTCTTGTCCTCTCTCACTTTCTCTACCTTTCTTTCTTGTATGGTTGGTTTCGAAAGAGAGGATACGAGAAAATCCTCATATTAAATTCCCTTAAGCGGCACTATTATTCATAGAACGCACCACGCTTCGCAGGTGTTGCAAGGAGGTAAAAATATTATNAATGCAGCACGACCTCCTCCTACCTCAAGGTTGCCCATCGGGCTTCTCCTGCTTCTTCCACCGTCTATCGCTGCTTCTTCTTCCTTGATTTCTTCTTTCNTATTTCGCAATTTTGGTTCTTTGACCGACGTCATATCTAAGGATTCGAGATCTAAGAGGCTGCCGAACCAAACTAAATGTGAGAGAAATTATGCAGGACTTTGGTGGAATCTGATTATTTATTTTTACTTTGTTTCTGCTCGTCTTTCGGTCCATAATTGCTTCACGTTATACGCTCTAATGATTGAAAAACTTCCAGTGGTAACTAATCTTTATTGCTGAAGATGGAGCGGTACGTCCTCAAGAACAAAGCCTGTTCGGTATGCTCGTTGATGATCGGTCATTAGCTACATTTTCTAAAAAAGGCTAAATAGAACGTCTAATTCCAGTTGTGTTTTGACTATGATTCGCCAAAATACTCCTTGAAAGCAACCATTGGAATCAGCGCTATATATATATATTAAAAGTAATCAGTATTTAGCAGAGGACCAAATACCGATTTTTCATGTGCTAGGCCTCATGATGAGTGCTCGCGCCATGTGCCTAAATATTCGAGAACCTAGCGTCACTGGGGATCGAACCCGTGACTTGAGGGGACTTACAATAAACCCCGCCAACCAACAAACGACGGCTTGCGGCACGTGTGTGCATACATATATAATTTTACATATATATAAATATATATACATGCATACATACATGTAGGTCTACATATATATATATATATATATATATATATATATATATA
>JXCR01125780.1:4538-21225 GCA_002079205.1 Phalaenopsis hybrid cultivar | reverse complement strand
ATATATATATGTACATGCATACATACATGTAGATCTACATATATTTATATATAAATTATATATGTAGATTGATTTTAGGTGTTTCCCTTCGATGGGAGATCAACATATGGGTAAGTTGTTACGTGTGTATGGGATGGCGGAGCTTACCTCCCCCAAAAGTTGTCTCTTTAGACTTGAGGGTCAGGGTCCTCTAAAGATTGTGGGGATTATTCCTACTACATGGATCTCATTCACTCTCACAGACCCATTGGAGGGATCCATTATCGGTGCTTTACCTTGTTGTTGTGTATGTGCGTCGGCCGCTACAAATTCTTTAAGATTTCCAACGCAGTTGAGCTCCTTGATTAGGTTTCGGAGGTGACAGAAATCCTCTGTGTCGTGTCTGTGGTCACAGTGGTACTAATAGTACCATTTAGAATCTCAAAAGGCTGGTGGCATTTTTAGTGGCAGCCCCAGCTTGGACTAGTCCTTGTTTTGGATGGCTTGAACTATTTCAATCATCGACACATTGAGGGTTGTCAAACATTTCATTTTCTTGAAACATGCAGTCACTCATAATATTGAGCCAATAATTGATCGGAGGGCTTCTTTCAGTCATGGTTACCTTGGTCGTTTCTTCGCTGATCTTGAGACCGAGAGTTGTTGTTTTGGTGACCGGCGAAATGATTGTCCTTTGCCTTTTTTGGTTCACCTCATTCTTTCTGCTTCTTTTACGGGTGCTTGGATGATTTTGGTTTACCCTTAGGGAAGCTTTGGAGGTCTTCTTCAGCGAGTATGTGCTTATTCGCCATCTTTAATCCTTCTACAAAACTAGTAGGTTTAAATAGATTTTGGTCATACCTGAATGCTTGCTCCAGACTCCTCGCTTTAAGAATATTCTAGCCATATTCGGCTTCAAACTTCTGACTTGTAACATCTCATTCTGGAAGCGGATGATGTTGGCCCAAAGGCTCTCGTCTTCTCCTTACACTATGTTGAGCAGGGTGTTTGAGACTTTCCTCAACTTCTGCATGCTTGAGAAGTGTGAAATAAAGAGTCCCTTAAACTCTTATATCTTGGTATGGTGTCGGCCAGTATACTATTAAGCCATTGAAGGGCTAACTGATTCAGGGTGGTTAAAAAGAGAAGACACATTATTAGGTCATCTATCTAGAGTAGATCGGCAGAGGATTCAAACGATGTGACATGGTTGATCAGGTCAGTCCTCCCTCTATAAGTGTTCAATTGAGGAATCTTTAGCTTTAACGGAGGTATCGCCTCTTTGATTTGATCTTTAAAGGCCCCTCCTGTGAGCGCTGGGCTTGCACTTACATCCATTTTTTCCATTGCTTGTTCACACTTGCAGATGCTGCTATGTCATTGTGTTGGGATTTGTCTTATCCTTCTGTCAACTGGTTGCTGACCTAGTTATGTTGAATAGGCAGCATCCCTGGTGGTTTGAGACCAACCACGTGGGGTTCCGCTTCCAAGCAATGTGCCGGGTATTTTCTATGGGTGATTTCCGCTCAAAGGAACTCGAATTGCTCCATCATGAGGGTCATTTGGGCTTGTAATTTGTTGATCTGCGTGTGGATGTTTGGTTGTGTAGCTTCTCTGTTGGGTTCCATGTGTGCTATCTCTCTTTGGGAAGTTTCTCCTTCATAGTTAGCTTCGTTTCTTGTTTGGGGCATGTTCATGCTCACAACACCACCTTTCAGGATATTGGAACCCAGATTGTCTTTTGTGAACACACCTTGAGAGTTAGTCCAGTGATTGAGAGAATAAAGTGAACTAAGAGTTAGTGTGGAGGGAACCGGGGGAGTCCAAATGGCCTGCCTTCTTTTGGTCATCCTTTTATCTCTTATTTATAAGAATATATTTTATACAGTTATAGAAAGAAGGGAACGATTATGTAAACTATTATTAATATGCTTAATTTTATAATAAATTATATTGATTTAATTTCATATATGTATTACAGTTTCAATTTTGCTATGATGATAATTGATTGGTTGATTCACTAGAATGTGGTTGAGTGAGGTGATCGACTGAGTGGTGATCGTGTCTTGTGTTTGATCGACTGAAGCATTTGGTCAAATGAAGATCTTGTTCACTATGAAAAAAGTGAATCAGTTGTCCAATCAAGATCAAGGAGTTTCTACATGAGCTTTGGTCGGTCGATCGAGCAATAGATGAGTTAATTTGCTTTGTCGGATGAACCATAACTCACTTGTTGCTCTGACTGAAGTCTTACGGGAGCTACGTCTCATCCACCTGATTGGTTCATCACTCAGCCAGATACCCCTATTAGCAAGGTCTTAGGCAGATATTATAACTGCTAGTGTCTGTTATCCAATGAGACATAGCTCTAGAATGACCTAGCCCTTGACAGATTTTATCGCTATTGGGTGAGGGACCCTCTCCAAAGCTTTGACCTGCTCTAAGTTTAGAGATGCGGTTTCAACTGTTTAGTAGTGACTTGTCGGTCGACTGTTTACCCTTAGGGGAGACTTATTATTTTTGGTTATTCATTTTTTTTGAGATTCGTGTTTGTAGCTCTTATGTATACATATCAGTTTCCTTAATTTTCCTACTCCTTGTGGGGAAAACTGTGATAAGGATAGGAAAATTATTAATTTAATCATGTCACAGAAATAAAGAAAATTTAATGATTAGTTTTCCTTTTATTTTCGTTTTTGGCATATCTTATAAATAAGAACAGAAGTTGGGTTGTCCATCTTTTACTAACGTTTCCCATGTTACTGAGTAGGCGTTATCTCAGGTGGCACGAGCATTAAGACGGTCAATCCGAGCCTACTAGGCTTGCTGGCGTATTTGCATGCTCTGTCTTCTGTCCCAAAAAAAGAAAATTGTAGTCAGGAAAGAAAAGAGGGTAGAGATGGCCGGTCTCGAGTTAGTCGACCTGTTTGCTTCTTCTGAGAGGGTCAAACGACAGTTGCCAAAGAGACTCCGGAAACTCGTGGGTACTGGTCCCAGTGAGGTCAGGGTTGTGTTTGACCCGTCTGCCCCATCCGGGGAAATTGCTTCCGACGATCACTGTAGCCCTAGGGCAGAGGTGGAGTTTGAGCTTTTGCTGCTACCCTAGGGGAAAAGTGAGGAGGCGCCAATGCAGGAGAGGAAGGTCGTCCCTTTTCTAGGTTGGAGCTTGAAAGGCTCATGGGCATGTAAAAAATTTCCATTGAGTTTGGCTAGCCCAGTAACCTAACATTCCTTTTAAACACAGATATATCCGTTGGGACGGAGGATGTCGAGGGTGGCAGGCTACAGAGAGATGTTGTCGACTCATCTTCACTAGGATGGATGGCTTTGAGGTCGCTTTTCAACAAAAAATCAATTATCAATATCTCACTCTATATATATAAGTAGATAGATAATGACCACCCTAATGATACCTAGTCCAAAGCCAGAAGTTAGAACATTGAAAAAGTGCAGGAAGTGATCATTAGCATAATTCACAAGCGGACAAGCCAAAGTGTTTAGATATACATTTCATAGGGTCCATATAAAGCCAGTTTCATTACTTCAATTTGAGCTAAATCCAATCTAGTCGTTCTGTTTAAGATGTGGTCCGTGGTCCCTTGGACCAAACTTTATTGGCATTCTTGTTCATCTCAGCCATGGGNCATCTCAGTCATGGACAATTTGTTGATGTGATATAAGACGAAAGGAAGGTGAGAATTCCAAGTACACATTTCAAACCATTCCATGTGATAATTTGTTAGTTATCTTGTAAAATTATATAAACAATTTCCTCATGAAAACTCTTTCAATCAGAGTTTTTCAAATTCTTTTATGAAGGAATTATTCAAAACAAATCAGACATGTCTGTCTGACTACTCAATAAGCACAGTACAAATTCATAAAAATTCCATGTAATTATTTATTTATTTTTAACAAATTTAACGAAGGATTTTCTTTTGTGGTTTTAATTGTAGCCAGTGATTTTTTTCACCCTTATCTGTTAGTAAGGTTGTCAAATTGGCATGTTGTTCGCGAACAGCTCGTGTCTAGCTCGTTCGCTAAGTTAACGAGTCAAACACGAATAAATATTTNAAAGGAAGGTGAGAATTCCAAGTACACATTTCAAACCATTCCATGTGATAATTTGTTAGTTATCTTGTAAAAATATATAAACAATTTCCTCATGAAAACACTTTCAATCAGAGTTTTTCAAATTCTTTTATGAAGGAATTATTCAGAACAAATCAGACATGTCTGTCTCACTGCTCAATAAGCACAGTACAAATTCATAAAAATTCCATGTAATTATTTATTTATTTTTAACAAATTTAACGAAGGATTTTCTTTTGTGGTTTTAATTGTAGCCAGTGACTTTTTTCACCCTTATCTGTTTGTAGGGCTGTCAAATTGACACGTTTTTTTGCGAACAGCTCGTGTTCGGCTCGTTCGCTAAGTTAATGAGCCGAACACGAACAACACGAATAAATATTTATTCGTTTGTGTTCGGCTTGTTTNATATATATATATATATATATATATATATATATATATATATATATATATATATATATATATATATATATATATATATATACACTATGAGTAGTACTTTTAAAAAGTTTAATTAACTACAACGCTACAAAGATTTATAATCAATTAAAAGTATTAATTAAGAAAATACAATAAAAAATTATTAAATTAGATTCAAATGATGTTTTATATCTTGTCTCAATCCTTAACATCTAATGACTACCTGATAAGAGTTGTCAAATCGACTCTTTATTCGAGAACTGCTGGTGTTCGGCTCGCTAAGCAAACGAGTCAAACACGAACACATTTTTTGAGCTCGAAATATAGACGAGCCGAACATATTTTTTGAGCTTGAATTATAGACAAGCCGAACACGCTCGTTAGCATTTCATAAATTTGGTGCAATAATAAAGCCATAATTGTTAACTCATCAGCCTAAAAATACTAACCAAAGTTATTTTTCAGTGATTTATTTTCTCTAAATAGAAAAATAAAATCTATAATTATTATAAAAAAATTATTTAATCTCGTACATTAATCAGAAGAATAATATGTAGTGGAATAGGGGACACACACATCAGAAGGAAAAGATAAAGGCAATGGCTCTCTGCACAATGAGAAAAAGGCAAGTGAGTGATGGAATGTTTTTTCGCTTTCCCCTTGAGAAGCACAAAGGGCAGTGCCACAACTCAGTACTACAGCATGAACAAAAGGTAGAATGCAGAAGAGGGAGGGTGGGCCTGGTTCCTACAGGGAATGTAAGGTATTCATATGTGATTTACATGCATGCCACTCAATTGTTATTTATTTACATATCTAACGGCTAGTTTTTTATATTTATACTTATAGCACCTTGGTGGTATAACTTTATACATGAAAAAATGTATTTCATTTTTAAAAATGTGATGATGGTGGAATTATGTAAGTAAATATGGTCTGGTTCAAAGTAAACCAGACCATGTTTAACTTGAGAGAATATACAAGAAAGATCCTACAGAGAAAACATTTATAACCAAATCATAATAAAAAAAAAACAAATTAATTTTTATTCTAGATTCAAAGAGACCTCCCTCAACAATGTATGATCATGGTCAAGTACATTCTCGGGTATAACCGGAAAAACTTATGATAAAAAGTATTGTGTTTGTTTAAAATGGCCCGACATGGGGAGATCTTCTAGTCATCATGGAAGAACTAGGCCACCAAGCTGATAATGAATCATTGTAACTTGACAAGTAGACACCTTTGAGCTAAAAGAACTTATGGAACGAGCATACAAAAGAATCGACAAAGGAAACTACGAAACTGAAAGGAATAAATCAAGATGTAGATCATAAAAAAATCGAAAAAGCTAGAGATATCTAGATCAAGGCTCCTTAGCCCCATCCTCCAAGATTATTGGGACAATAGATCTACTTAGCCGTGGATCACTTCATCAGCAACCCAAATATTACATTGTCTGAAGTGTTTGTAGAGCCAAAGTCAGAGGAAAGAAATGTAGAAGCTCCTACGACTTTATCTAGACCCAAAAAATAGTGTGTCGATTATTCCTACCAAAGGTATGAACACGAAACCTACAAAGAAAAAAGGATGGATGAACAACTCAACTAAAGAGGTAATTTTGCTTTGGAACGGGTTTCCAATTCCATCTGTATCAGGAAAACATTTAACAACTCATATCACATTTGAGAGATATCTAATTGTATTAAATATGTTGGGCCAATCAGATTAGGAAGCATGGGTACTTTCTTGGGGTTATGTACTATGTATGCAATTACCTAAGACATCCTAATCGTGGAGGCCTTATTGATAAGAGGTCTCTGAAGTTATACAATTATAATCATTTTAAATCCAGGCTGAAGGCCTTGCAGAAAAGTAAATACTGACAATAAAAGTGAAGATTTTAAATTATTGAATTTTTAATCTTAAATTTTATGAAGATAAATACTTTAAAGTTAAACCTTTATAACAAAATGTTTTATCTTAAAGAGCCTAATCGTGAACTTACCTAGACAAACCATAAGCATAATAAAAAGTGAACACCTGTAAAGTACAATAATGAAAACACTCAATATAAGAGAATAAGAGGCTAGTGTTGATGGTCTGGGTATATTTAAAATAATAAAAAAGGTAGTTGGGCTCTGTATAAACATTTCCTACCTTAGAAATATACAACAAATGTACAACCTAGAATTAAGTAATATGGCACGAACAAATACCTTTTGGTTCTCTCTCTATGGTCCCTACTACAAGCTCTGAGACTTATGCTCGTACCTTATTTCTAGTAAAATGTCTCCTAAGGGACTCTAAAAGTACATGAAGAAAATTTAAAATAAGACTCAATCTGTACACATAAAAGCATCACAAAACTTATAAAAGGCTGTACCGGAGGGAGGAGAGCTAAACAATATATGCAGAAAATGCATTAGTTTAAATAAGCAGTAAGTTCCTCCTCATTAGATATAGCATCCTGCAAGTAAAATTGTGCCCTAATATAATAGTGCATAACTCTCAAACTCGGTAAAATATTTAAAAGGCACATAATGTACAATAACTAGAAAAATTATTTGAGTGCCAGTTCTGTATGAAATTCACTTACTACACCCTTGCCAAATTTCTAAACATGAATTGTAAGGTGTTGCCTATGCATAAATATGTTGAAGTGCAAAAACTAAGAGTCCTCTCGTGGGATCTTAACAAGGTCACCAAGCTAGCCTTAGCCTGAGAATCTGAATGAACTAAACCTTTTCACAATGAGTAACAAACATTAGCTTAGGCCTATGCATGGAATAGCTACGAGATTTAATAATAATAGGCTAAGTCACCATATTCATTATCGTGAGCCGACGAGTAGTGCTAGTTTTCCTATTATTATCACAAGTCAAACCAAGGGTTGTCTAAGTATTGCCACAAATGTACTGACTTATTAAAACTATACCTACAAGGTGCAATAGAAAATATGGTCTTACATAAATAAGTAAGACCCTGGGTGTGTGAACACACACAAGAAATGTATAAAATATGTCATCAAGTTACACCTTGAAAAGTTAAGACCTAATGACACTGACACCAAGTCAAAACCCCTCAACAAAGGTTAAAAATCAAAAGAAAGCTTGCAAGATATGAATGAGTAAAGACTTTGAGGACTAAACCTTAAGAATCCATACATGAAGTCTGGATTGTCACATAAATGAGAAAATACAAAAAATTCAACTAAGAACAAATAAGAGTAAAAAAATCCATGAATTCAAAAAAAATGTTGTTTTATCATCAGAGAGGGGCGATACAGGATTGTGGAACAAGATCTCACCGAACAATCACTAAGATCCAATAGGAGAAAGGTGTTGGTGCTGGAGAACTAATGAGAAGCACCCCATGCTAAGCCTTTTTCCACCTGGATAAAAGGAAGATGATGATGATTGGCAAGAGTCAATTTTGTGTTATTTTACTTGCTTATTAGCTTGCATTTTATCTATTGTCCTGCTACTCAAGTTGAGATGTATAGAAGGAATTAATGGATTAGTGGGGACAACTAAGTAGAGTTCCAGGTTTGTTCAGCTTACCATATTTATGAGAATAGCAGGTGGATGGAGGTAGATTTGGCAAAAGAGGGTTCTAATGATGAGAATAAAGAGGATTAGTTTATTCTTTTTTTATGTGGATGTGTTAGATGTTATTTTCCTATTGTTGTTGTTAATGATGTATTTTCATTTATATGTTTCCGATGTACTAAACACTACTTTTTATTTTGGTTATGTTGTTATTTTACTCTCTAGATTTGTTTTTGTTAATGCTCTAGACTAGTGATTGTACTTATCTATGTAATATTTAAACTCTTTCTAGTGTATTTTTTTCCTCTTTACCTTATTTAGTGGTAATAGGGGTAAAATTGTAATTTTGGAATTTTGTACTCTAATTAAAATTTAGGTCAAACCAAAGGGTAATATTTATGATAATTAATCCTCTGAGATGCTTGAAACACAAGGGTGAATTGAAGGTTTGAAAGATAATTGAATTTCGCAAGTGTAAGCGGACACAAGTTAAGAAATCAATAATTCACTTATTTAAATCTTTAATTCAATGCTTAAATACAATTCAATCTTTTAATAAGGATCAAACAAATTCCATAAAACTTATTTTCAAAATTATAAGTTTATCCTTAAGAGATCTAAAATTGTGTTTTGGCTTGTTTCTGTTTTTAAAAATGTTTTTTTAGGATTCTTAAGAAGTTTTATTTTGGTTATTTTGGTTTGGTAAAGATTTATTTAAGTTCCATTTTGAAAAAGTGAAGTTTTGTTTTAAGTTTTATTTTTTTAAAAAGGGTTTGTTTGTTAAGGGTTATACTTTTAATTTCGCATTTGAATTTTATTGTTTTTATTTCGTTTAAGAAATCTTCCATCTTAAAAAGGTTTCAAATTTTTGTTTTAATTTAGAGAATTTCAATCGAGTTTTGAATAAGCTCAAATTATATTTTAAAAGAGGTTTTATCTGAGTTTTCTTTAAAAAAGCTTTGTTTTGTGTTTCGCTTTTTAAAAAGATTTTATTGTGAGTTATTGTTTTGAAAAAGTTTAAGTTTGAATGAGATTTTATTATTATTTAGAAAAGATTATATCTTGAAAAGATATTATGATTAGATTTTGAAGAGACCGTTAAGTTTTGAAAATATTTGCTTTGAAAAGATTTTATAGTTTTCTTTAAAAAAGATGTTTACTTTGAAAATAGTTTTACTTTGAAAACCTTTAAGTTCCGGTCTGCGTACACAGCTAGAGTAATCTAGTAAATTGATCTTAAAATATCAGACTTTTGAATNTACGTCCACGAAGTTGCAATATATATATGCTTTGCATAAGTTGACCATTTAGGAGTATTTTGCATAGTCATATAACTTTAGTATGAGAATTTATACAATTGGTAAGCTTACAAGAGGAGTTTTCCTTAGTCTTTAGAAGAAAAAATTGTGTTTTGGCTTGTTTCTGTTTTTAAAAATGTTTTTTTAGGATTCTTAAGTAGTTTTATTTTGGTTATTTTGGTTTCGTAAAGATTTATTTAAGTTCCATTTTGAAAAAGTGAAGTTTTGTTTTAAGTTTTATTTTTTAAAAAAGGGTTTGTTTGTTAAGGGTTATACTTTTAATTTCGCTTTTGAAATTTATTGTTTTTATTTCGTTTAAGAAATCTTCCATCTTGAAAATTTTTCAAATTTTTGTTTTAATTTAGAGAATTTCAAGCTGAGTTTTGAATAAGCTCAAATTATATTTTAAAAGAGGTTTTATCTGAGTTTTCTTTAAAAAAGCTTTGTTTTGTGTTTTGCTTTTTAAAAAGATTTTATTGTGAGTTATTGTTTTGAAAAAGTTTTAAGTTTGAATGAGATTTTATTATTATTTAGAAAAGATTATATCTTGAAAAGATATTATGATTAGATTTTGAAGAGACCGTTAAGTTTTGAAAATATTTGCTTTTAAAAGATTTTATAGTTTTCTTTAAAAAAGATTTTTACTTTGAAAACCTTTAAGTTCCAGTCTGCGTACACAGCTAGAGTAATCTAGTAAATTGATCTTAAAATATCAAACTTTTGAATCAAACACTTAGAGAAATAAAATTAAACAAATTATGTTGTGGAATAGAAAGCAAACATGTGATTCTAATTCTAACAATAAGGAAAACGTAGTAATACAGGTGAACTAAAATATCAGCAAAACAAGAAGCACATGAAATATTTTTGGATTATTGAATTTTTTTAACATAGGATATAACAAAATATTTGCATTAAATATATAAAACTATATCTTAAGAGTTCAACTATAATTTTTCGAAAATTGGAATTTTAATGTTGTTTCCCAAAAATGGTGCCAAAAACTTAATGCATATCAAATACTACGAAGCACATNAATACATGTGAACTAAAATATCAGCAAAACAAGAAGCACATGAAATATTTTTGGATTATTGAATTTTTTTAAAATAGGATATAACAAAATATTTGCATTAAACATATAAAACTATATCTTAAGAGTTCAACTATAATTTTTCAAAAATTGGAATTTTAATGTTGTTTCCCAAAAATGGTGCCAAAAACTTAATGCATATCAAATTCTACGAAGCACAGGTGAACTACGCAGGCATACGTGTTGTTTAATTAGTATATGGATCATAATCTGTGTATCGATCCAACATGGATTGACTGAACTCCCATGATGAAACTTTCATGCCTGTTGAGTTTGAATCTAGCCTGATTATATCTATTATGACATACGTGTTGTTTAATTAGTATATGGATCATAATCTATGTATGGATCCAACAAGGATTGACTGAATTTCCATGATGAAACTTTCATGCCTGTTGATTTTGAACCTAGTTTGATTATATCAATTATGATGCTTTTAAAAGTCACTAATCTTAATTTTCAAAATAATAACATCTAAGCTAATAAGGTAATGATTTCAATGAAGTTTCTTGCGCTGGTAAAGTACTCCCCTAAATTGATTCTATTGGAACAAAAGTTTGATTTGGTGATTCAAATAGTAGGTGAACATTACGAGCAATTCTCCTTCATATCCCCTCTAAGATATCTCAGAAGATTTGGAAATCATGCAGGTTAGTTCGCTAAATCGAGTAATTAGCCCGAGAATTCATTTTTCCTTAAAGAACTACACTATACTTAAAGCAATATTCCTATTATCTTAAGTTAAAGTGTTTTAAAATAGTTATTTGACTAAGGATTCTTTTGAATAAAAAAGATCACATGTTTTACCTATCGTGCTTGCCAATTTAAATGCAAAATAAGTATTGGAGGTTAAAACACCACCTTATATATATATTCTAGTATAATCACACAAGAAAAACTAGCTTCACATTCTTACATCACCAATTCAAAATAGAATACAAATTCTATTCACTAAACATGCTTAAAAACAACAATGTTGTGAATATGGAAAACCGTCCACTATTCAAATTGACAGTTTCTCATGTTTGACAGCAAATTGAGTTTGATACTCGAAATTAATTACTCTTAATTCCTTCCCTAGATTTTCTACAGCTTTCCTTGCATGAATCCCGCCATCTATGATTTGTTGCAGAAGAGAAAAGAAAATAATTAATGTGCTTCATTAATTATTTAATTAATTCATTAATGGACCTAATAACATGATGAAATAAATAAATAGACGTGCTACAACTCCCCTTATAATCTCTCTCGGGGGTTGGTTTTACAGAGAAATGATTGCATGCCTCAAGCTTTCCTTGGTTTTCGTTATCCTTGCATGGTTCACGAGTAGAGAGAGAGGAGAGGAGAGAAAGAGGAAGAGAGAGAAAGATAGTCTTTCTTGTAAATGTCGAGATGATTGTCGGTATAATTTCTCGAACTAATAAAACCTTCTGCAACTCCGTGAACACATGCAATTTGTCAAACCATGTGAATCTGTGTGTTTTCACTGTGTTTTCTGTTTTATGAATTTCTCATTCCATTGTCGTCGTTTTTAACAACGCAGCAAAAGTTTAATTTCATTGATAATAAATACCACAAATGTAATATTGAAAGCATAAAACTACATTAATACTTTAAGAATATTGCAACTAGTCTCTCTTCTCTAATTGAAATGTTGCTAATTGAAATGTTGTAATTACAAACATACTTACAAACTCAAAAAAACTTCATTTCCACTATGTTATGAAAAAATGCGATGACAATAAAGCAAAAGCTCATATGAGAAAAAAAAAAATATGTAAATCAAAATAGCACAAATTTACGTGATTCAGCAAATTGCTTACGCTCATAGAGTTGCAGATAATTTTATTTCTTTGAGGAATATATCTGTCGATCATCTCGACGATTACAAGAAAAATCTCCCTCTCTTCCCTCTCCTCTCCTCGACCTCCTCTCTCCTCATTACCCGCGAGCCACCGAAAAAGAACGAACCACAGGGAAGAATGAAGTCCTCACCGCAAAAAAAGAACGTAAAAGAGACAAAGGAAGAACTTGGAGCCTTACCATTCATATTTTCTTCGTCGTTAGCCAACGCCTTATATAGAATTTTGAGGGGGAGAGCGGCCACTTTTTTATCCAATTTCATCTGCAAGCATTTAATGGTGGCTTGCAAACATTAAATGGTGACGTGCAAGCATTTAATGGTGGTGTGCAAACATTTAATGGTGGCGTGCAAGCATTTAATGGTGACATGCAAGCATTTAATTTCTACAAGTGGACCTGGTCTCCACTAAACGTAACACACTCCTCTGTTCGCTCACTTGCTCTTGTATCTCTTTACTCCGACATTTGTTCTTCATCCAATGAGTTTAAAATCCCCTTTTCTTTGACTGAAGAGGCTTAAATCCTTTAGATCATGAACNATATATATATATATATATATATATATATATATATATATATATATATATATATATATATATATATAATCTTTCTAATCTAAACTTGTTATTTAATTATATAGATGAGCACTAACTAAAAAGATAAATTCCATTGCTAGGATATTCACTTCAATTGAGGTACATCTTAGTGCATAATTTATTAACATAAACATAAGCTAATTTGGTGATTTCAAAGACCAAGTTCATTCTAAAGGGGCAAACTTAATTCAAAATGAATGTATTTTCATCACAAATTGAACTATAATTTCTTCATAATTTTTCTTTCTAATGAATTCCTTAGTAAAAGCCAACTGGTTTAGAGTTAGTTGAGTGCTTGCAGGGATAATTTCTTTCATTTTTGCTTTGTGATTCAATAAGGCATAATTTCATTACATTAAATTATTAGTTTTGCTTTATGATTCAGTAAGGCTAGACGAGAATGGAAGAATAGAATTCAATGTGTGGCGGATTGGGTAATTATAATCCACATTTAGAAATTCGGATTGAATTGGCCAGTTCGACCGTGAATCGGTCGGTGACTCGATTTGGACGGCGAAAAAGCCGCGCCTATGTTGAACTGGATTAAACTTGCAAAAATGGCCCAGTTTGACCCGAAAGCAAGAAATTATTTTTTTTCACATTTATACCACCCAAATCACTCATATCACATCAAAGTCATTACTATCACAAATAAATTTAAATTACATACATGCCAATCAATTTTACTTTCTTACATATCTAATACATAATGTATATTCTATAATACTTATACTATCAAAATCATTCATATCATATAAAATATAACTTTGTTTAAAAAGTGAAATATACATTTTCGCTCATAGATAAAATGACACGTTAAAATTGAGTTAGTGTCAGATATTAAATATATAAGGATGAGTGTTATGTAAATGTTCTCTACTATCATTTTACATCATATTTATTCAGTCAGTTGATTGAACTTTTGCAACTCCCGTTCAACCTTTGAACCTAGAATCACTCATTCAGCCGGTTCAACATCTGATCCGATTTTCCAAACTTTGATGTAGACCTTTGCGGGGTAGGTATTAGTTAAATTAGATCACGGGATTATTGTTAGATAACTCATATATTTCTAGCATAAATATTGATAACTCTAACTTCTATGAGACATATATGAGTTCACTTGTACATTTTTTGGATGGGTCCACTTTGGCATGATACCTAGTGTGAAATTTAGTCCTTGCTTCATCTAATTTTTTTTTCTCTTAACTAAGGAGAAATTAATTTAGAGAAGTAAATTGAGCTGGTTGTCTAACAATTCAAAAAGGAGTTAGTCGCCTATAGCTTTGACGACAAACTCATCCCGCCAAGTAGGCCAACTAGCCAGCCATGTAATTTGTTTTATTTTCTTTCATTTAATTGTGGTGTTTATGAATCAATTCTTCATATTTATTTTAAATTTTTTAATTCTATGTAGTATTTGTAATTTTTTTTTATCTTAAATCTGAAATTAAGATATGTAAGCTTTTTCATTTTCATGATTTTATAAGTTTTGCTTACTTTTTTATGTTTTTAAATTTATTACATTTATTTCAAACACCTGAATAACACAGAAATATTCTTCTGTGTTATCAGGCCGATTTTTTTTTTTTTCTGTCACCTTCACGTGATGTGATTTCATTGGACTCCGCACGTAACTCTACGTGCGGAGTCCTAATGTAATCTTTTTTTGTACCTAATATAATTGATTTTGGCAATGTTCTGAAATCGGATTGGACCGACCGGTTCAACCGTGCGCATTGTGAACTGGCTCCTTTGCAGGTCCGGTTGGTATTACCATAACTTGAGCTTAAGGACCAACAAATTAGAGTGGAATCCTTCACATGCCGGATAACAGTTGAATCCTTCACATGCCAGGACTCGTGTTAACGGTAAAAAGAAAGAGAAGTTGAATTTAAGATTTTGTTGGATTTAAAGTTGTCATTTTGGCTCTTTAGAAGTCTGCAGGTTTTTTTTCAGAGTCATTAGTTTTCTTTGGATGGTGAAGCATCACTAATATTTGTACATACCACCTGAGTTACAGATACCACCAATTTATGATTCTATTGAATTTAATTTATGGACTTTGAATTAAGCATCATTAAAATTTGAGTTACAATTGTGAATTTTGATTCAAGTTTCTTTTTGTGTTGACATGGTAATTATAAGTTTCCTCAATTTTTTAATTCTTAGCTTGGTTTCTATCATGGAGCATTTACATATGTATAGCACACAATTCTTACATTGTTTTCTATCATGGTAAACTTTGATTTTTACATTTATATCAATCAAATTTGTTATTTGTCATTTAAATAAATAAGAGTTTTGGAAAAAACTAAGAAGGGGCTAAAATTATTTTACTCGAGAATCAAATGATATACAACCGCGGCGATGAATGCGCCATTACTAACTACTTATTAGTTTTCTATATAATAATAATACTAATTATAATTATCGTTATCATTATTATTATTAAGACGGTCAAAAAAGCTCGTTGTTTGCGAGCAGTCCGTGTTCAGCTCATCAAGGAGTTCGTGTTTGATTTGTTCGATTAGTAAAAAAGATGAACACGAACAATTATTTTTGTTCGGTTTATAAACAAACCAAACACGAACATTCATTTGTTTGATCGTGTTCGAATCATTATTGTTCGAAATATAAAATAGTTTATATATATATATATATATATAATTTATTATATTTTAAAAATAATTATATACTATAAAAGTTTATCATATTTTAAAAAATTAAATCCTATAAATTATAATCTGATCTTCAGGTTCGCCTCTTAGCTTATATTAAATTCTATAATTTCATATTTATCTCGAGGTTCGTCTCTTAGCTTAAATTTTCTTATACTTCTTTCAGATTTATTTGGTTTCTTTGAGTGAAACCTAGTTTTTCAAGTTTTTGGGAGTGAAATCTCGCATATTGCTTCTATATCTGATTTTTTTTTTGATGAGTTATGATATTATAGTTTTATTGTGAGTTATGTTTCCACTATTATGCATTTGTATTGTGATTCATATATGTTTAAACAATAATTTCATACATGTTTAAGCTTTTGAAAGATTTCAAATAATTCGAACAATGCAAATAAATTTGTAAGATTTAGAATAATTTAAACAATTTGAATAATTCGAACAATTTGAACATTTCAAACATTGCAAACATTTCAAATATATTTCAAACAAATCAAACATAACACGAACAATAACTTCACGAATAATTTCAAACACGAGACTATTTCAAACACACTTAATTTCAAACGAACCGAACACGAATAAGTTCTGTTCATTTGTGTTCGTTGCGGTTACACCCCTAATTATTATTATTTTGTAAGTTTCATTGCAAACTTCTGTAAATTCTTTTTTTTATAAGTCTCTAATTCTTAGTCATGTAAAGCAGTTAATTCACATAAAAGTTATTATTTTCAATCAAGCATCAAAAATCACAAAAGAAATTATAAATATTAAAGCAATCTTAAAATGTCCTCCAAATTCAGAATCATGACATTTCTGAATGATCATCTCAGTTACTTCATAAGGTACACATCTCATCATAATAAGATCCTTACATTGTTTATATAAATAAGGCTCATCCCAAAATATGTTTTCGTATCATGAATGAATTTTATTTGTTGTTGTAATGTCAGCATAGGTGACAAAATATCACTTACGATATAGTTAACAATATCAGCATACCATGGTCTTTTCCACTCATTAATATTATAAAGTTGTTCATCAGGGAAACTATCTATAATTTCATTATTGGTGTTAGATAATTCATGATTTTCTAATCTCGATAAATGATCAG
>JXCR01125772.1:28574-51944 GCA_002079205.1 Phalaenopsis hybrid cultivar | reverse complement strand
ATGTTTTGATTTGAAGTAAAATAAGTTTGGTTATTTAATTAAAGTATGATTATTTTAAAAAAATATTCAAAACCTCTAAAATTTGTTGGGAAATTTACATAGGTAGCATGCAATTCGTATGGATTCATATATCCCACACCTAAGCTTCTATATTTATTGCACGCTTAGCACTTTGCAGATGCATGAAAAGATAGATTTGACTATTAAAAAGTGATAATTAGTGCTATTTTTAAGATGGGCTTACACCTAACCTTGGTTTCTTAACTATAGTTTCCAAAAGTGCTGGAATTGGTTGGCCTGGGCTATACAATCTGGTTCAGTTACCGTTATCTCATTTTCAAGGTAAAAATATTTTAAATTTTGCAGAATAATAATTTTTTTTTAAAATCTGAATGTTATTTTCTTGTGATTCTTTTGAATTGTTTATATTGTTTTTTGCATGCAGAAAAACAGGGAGGAATTGTTTTCGAAGATTGAAAAACTGAAGGAGGAGATATAATTTGAACAATCTGAGTAACAATTTCTTTATGTGATTCCTCGGCTGCATTTGGTCTTTCATTCAAAGTTCTTTATGTTATATTGTATTATTTTGTTTTAGAAGCTATTAGAGACAATTTTTGGGTGCTATATATTTTTCTTCATTGGGACAAATTTTGATTTAGCTTTTTCTTTATAAGAATTTACATGCATGCCTCTAAATTCTTATATATTTACATATCTAACTCCCAAAGTTCAGTTTTTACATGCATGCCACCTTTTATCTGTGCATGAAAAGGTGCATTCATTTTTTTTAAAGTTTAGATTGCTGATAATTTGATGTGATTTGAAAGATTTGGGTGAAATAAATCTAATAAATCTAGAAAGTAAACTTTAGCTGTTATATATTTAAATATATAAGAATTGGATGGTTGTGTAAATGACATTTTTCTGCGCTTTAGTTTTCTTTTATTTTGCACCTGGAGAAATATTTACGCAGAGTTGTGTACATATTAGATTATTCGTAGGGTATAGATATGTTACACTCAGATTACATGAAGAATTACAAGAGGTATAACTTAAATGTAACTTACCTGTACACTCTGAATAACCTAATATGTATGTAATTCTGTGTACGTCTTACTTACGCATATATTTCTTCTGTTTATGTCACGTTTAAACCTATTTGGATGGAAATTTTGTGGAAGATTTACATTTATATTACTCAATTTCTATGTATTTATATATCTAACCCTTAAACTTTAATTTGTTACATACATGCCACCTTATGCATGAAAAAGATACATTTTACTTCTTAAACGTTCTAAATGATGGCATTTTTCATTTGATTTAAAAGATTTGGTGGGTGTAGATGTAAAAAATCAGAGTTTGGCTTAAGTATGTAAATACATAAAAATTGGATGGTATATCGGTAAATGAGTTATTTTAACTCTCCATGAAAATTTTCCTAGGTTATGATCCTTAAATAGCAAACCGAACGGATGCTAAACAAATGGAAATTGACATTTTGTTATAATATAAATTCCGAGCATTAAAAGTATTTTAATCGAAATAAAAAATAATAACATTAATTGATTTCATTTAAATAAAAAAAATTATATATATATATTCTAATAACTTTAAGTATTTATTTTTTTTATTTTATTTTGAATTTTATATTTTATTGTTTTGATATAAGTTTTATTCCAAATATGAAGGTTAATTGTTTTCACAAAAAAAATGGTATGTATGTATCTCGAGGTAATCTAATGGTTTGCATAAAGGGATTAGAATATCCTTTACAATTCTGTTACTTTAATAATGTAAATTTGTTCGGCCGACCATCCTCTAATCAATCGACCATCACATTTATTTCGCCAACCTCACTAAGGCAGACTAGCCTTTGGTGGTCGGTTACCCTCTAATTAGCCGATCGGCCATCACATTTAGTCGACTGGCCTCCCTTGGGCCGATCACCCTCACTAGTTGGTTGGCCACCATGCGCCACCACCCCATCAATAGCCAACTAGCCTCATTTGATCGACCACCTTACTTCAGTTGTCTGGCCATCAGGGCTGACAACCCCCTAATCAGTCGGTTGACCATCATAGTCAGCCATCACATTTAGTCGGTCGGCCACCCTTGGACAGGCCACTCTCTGGTGATCGGGTACCCCCTAATTAGTCGGCCGACCTCCCTTGCACTGGTCACTCTAGCCAGCCGGCCAAACACCATGAGCCGACCATCACACTCAATTGGTCAACAGTCAGACGGTCATGCTTTGGCAGCCATCATCTTAGCCACAAGAGAATTTACGTGTATAACGCACAAACACTTACATTTCGAATGTCAGCCAGCCTTCATTGGCAAATATGCATAAAATAAAGTATATGCATATAATATAAAGCTATGTATAAATAATAGAATAGATAGAAAACACAAATAGGAACGGAGGTGCAGAATCAAGGCATGGTAAAATGATGAAACTGTGTACAGGCGAGTCTGCACAAATCTCAAGATAAATTAATTGTCCAAGATAAGAAGACTTAAAAACAAGGTAAAACAAGGGCAATTCTATAATATCTTTTTCTCCTTTTTCCTTTTTTATAAATAGAGGAACATGTAGCATTTAAAAGGGGAATTTCTCTTCATTTCTCTGTCTCTTGGGTTGTCCTCCCTTATCCTCTTATATAAGGAGAAGTCTCTCTTTCTGCTCTCTTGTAATCACTTCTTAGTGAAATAAAAGAGGCCAAAGAACCCTGGAATATCACTCTTCAACCTTTGGGTAAAACCTCTCTCCTTTTCTTTTTCATTACCTTGGATCTCAAACCACACCCTGTCTTGGACAAGGTCTACAAGACAAATTAGGCTTCAACTTTAATAAAATTGGGATGTTTGCCACTATGCATGACGATTAGAGATGCTCATCTTCAATCTTTAGATGTTCTATTAACATGAAGTGTGAACAAAGCGTGCACAATTTAAAAATAAGATATATTACATTCTGATTCTGAAGTATTGAATATATTTCTTGAAGATTTATAATTTTAAAAATGTTATATTTTGGTCTTTGTGTGATATATAGGGATGTAATCGAGTTGAGGATAACATTGATTAGACTTGGCTTGGTACAAGTTGTTCATGTTAGCTTGAACTTATATAGAGCTTTCACATCTTGTTCAAGCATAACTTGTTTAAATATTTCAATACTTAAACTTGATTTGTTTATGACAAATACACAAGTATTTAAACTAGCTAAGAAACCAATATTTAAACGAGCTAATAAATAAATTTAAAATTCGAACGAATATCTATATTTTCATTTAAAAATTTCAATAACTAATTTTATAAAGTTAAATAAATAAATAATTCAAGGATAAGATATTATACATCATACCATCTGAGATTAGAATTTCACATCTTTACAAAATCACACAATTAAAGCTACAGTTTTTAAAGCTGACACTCGCTTGAAAACCTGACAAAACATCAGAAAAAAAATGTCATTTTTCTGCACCATCATAATAATCAATTTTATCGAGATATAAAAGTATTATAATTTCTTAAAGTATATGATCATTAATATTGACAATACTTATAATTTCTTTGGCAACTTCTTTGTTTAGAAACAAAATTTATATAATGTAATATGAAGGTTTTAAAAATCAGATCGGACCGACCTCTTTAAATGTGAACCTGTGGCTGATCGGATCCGAAACACTTAATGGGTCGTTTTTGATAGAACCGACTCATTCCTTCTTAAAACCTAAAATATTGTTTTATATCTTTCCCTTCATGAACCTACAAGCCAGCCCACTTGTCTTTTTTTTTTAACATTTATATTTATATTATTATAATATTATTGTATTATTTACATCAACTTTAATTAATTTTTTATTTATTACCTCACCGGGTTCAACTTCAGTCAAACCAATAAACCTCAAATATTTGTTTCATCCGATTTGATATGATTTTCATAACCTTATACAAAATAAAAATTTAATGCTCAAGAACAATACAATATGAACCAATTAATAAATATATAATTAAAATTTATTCTAAAAAATATTTTTGATATAATAATATATTATCATTGAATATATAACTAAATAAACTCTAGTTAATCAAAATTTATTAATCCATTTAAACTTCAAAGTTTTTAATAAAATGTTCGTGCATATTTATTTACTAATTTAAACAAACACAATCAAATCTTAATTGAGTCAAGTTTAAGTTGTTCAACAAGTGCTTTGGTTAATTTACAACCATAGTGAGTGATCCGGAGAATTAAGAATGTTTGGGGTTGTAAGTTCAGCTAACTCCAATTCTACTTGTTAACGAGCTTAGTATACTTTCTGCTCAAAGTATAGCTTATATACTATAAAGCTTTAGTTCCCAATGCTTGGTCAGTGAGCTTGTGAGCCAGCCCGATTAAATATGAATCACTTTATAATTTCAAAAATGCCACACAATCAGATTGTACAACTTAAATGAAATCAAAGAGAAGAACCAGATCATAGACAGTAATGGCAGATTAGAAGCTTCAAGATCAGAACAAAAGCAATGGAAGATGAGGGAGTGAAACTGTTATGGGATGAAGCCGAGACCTTCCACCCTTAAAAGAGAAATACATCATGAAGATCTCCATGACAAGAGTTCCCAGCTCCTGAATTACAACACCATATCAACAAGATGATTCCAGTTTCAGAACAACATGGCAAGCCCAAACTGCTACCTTCAGATCCATTACCGAANTATATATATATATATATCTATGTATGTATGTATGTATGTATGTGTGTATTTGAATATTAAAAATTATTTTAGGACTAATGCTAGCTTGATGGCTCTATTATCGTTGTACTAATTTTTTTTTAAATATTTATATTTATATCATTATAATATTATTGTATTATTTACATCATCTTTAATTATTTTTTTATTTATTATCTCATCAGGTTCAACTTCAGTCAAACCAATAAACCTCAAATATTTGTTTCATCCGATTTGATATCCGATCTGATTTTCATAACCTTATACAATATAAAGATGGATACAATATGAATTGTAAAATTTAATGCTCAAGAACAATACAATATGAACTAATTAATAAACATATAACTAAAAATTATTCTAAAAAATATTTTTAATATAATAATATATTATTATTGACTACATAATTAAACAAACTCTAGTTAATCAAAATATATTTAAACAATAAATTATACATCATACAAATTATCACCGAGTTTATCTATCAAATATTTAAGAGGTTACTTGTTGAACAACAAATGAGTTTATTTATGAACATAAAAAAAACAAGTTATTCTAACTTCATGTTTAATCCATTTAAACTTCAAAGTTTTTAAGAAAATGTTCGTGCATATTTACTTACTAATTCAAACAAACACAATCAAGCCTTAATTGAGTCGAGTTTAAGTTGTTCAACAAGCGCATTGGTTAATTTACAACCTTAGTGATATGTAATTTTTTTTATGGAGAGTGATCCGGAGAATTAAGAATGTTTGGGGATGTAAGTTCAGCTAACTCCAATTCTACTTGTTAACGAGCTCACTATACTTTCTGCTCAAAGTATAGCTTATATACTATATAAGCTCAAGTTCCCAATGCTTGGCCAGTGAGCTTGTTAGCCAGCCCGATTAAATATTAACACTTTATAATTTTAAAAATGACACACAATCAGATTATACAACTTAAATGAAATCAAAGAGGATAAACAGATCACAGACAGTAATGACAGGTCAGAAGCTTCAAGGGCAGAACAAAAGCAATGGAAGATGAGGGAGTGAAACTGTTATGGGATGAAGCCGAGACCTTCCACCCTTAGAAGAGAAATGCATCATGAAGATCTCCATGACAAGAGTTCCCAACTCCGGAACTACTACACCATATCAACAAGATGATTCCACTTTCAGAACAACATGGCAAGCCCAAGCTGCTACCTTCAGATACATTACCGAAGGCTATTGATCCATTCTGGTGAAGTTTTTCAAGGAAAAGGTTTGCTTCGATGATCATAAATGAAGTTTTTAGTCATTTTTGACAAATCAAGCAGCTGACATCTAGTTTTTGACAGCATCTGCTGGAAGTTTTGATGTGTTGCACAATGTGGAGGTTTCAGCAACGTGGGGCAGTGAAAGAGTTTCTGGAGAGGTTGAAGCTGTTGGAAGGATAACTATCAGCCTTGACGGCGCTGTTGCCGGATGGATCCTAACTTGATAGAATCGTTGAAGAGATTGTTGGGATTGACAAAGAGCAGCTACCACTTATCAGTTCATGAATTGACAACTTCCTCAAGTTGGAACTGGTGAGAGTCCATTGCCTCCAATGGGGATAAATTTACTCACAAGAGCCATGAGAGAAAATATAGGATATAAGTTCACTTCTTGGCTGTGCGCTATCATCATCAAATGTCTCTCTTGTGTATTAAAACATCACTCAACGCACTCCCAAACAATTAGTGTTGCTAGAAAATGAACTAGTCCACATAAATATCAGCGCTGATGATACTTGTCATCTGTTGAATCAATAATTTGATTTCTTCATCTGGCTCAATTCCATCTCTAGCCATCATCTTCGGGATGTTTGGGTTCACTCTCTTCGCTTTAACGTGCGTTCTGACAAACGACTTGTACAAGTGAAGATTCATCAGACACGAACGTTGAATAACTTTCACAAACCTATTAGCATCATCAACATTCTGAATTTCCTCATAATACTCCGCAATGGCCGACAAAATATCGGAGGATGGTCTCCAAATACAGTGCTTCAACATAGATAAACCTTTCTTCATGACTTCCACAGCCTTGTCCATCTCCTTCTTCTTCACCCATCCCTCCATTAGAATCTCCCAAGTCTTGTAATTTGGATTACCGCCCTTCTTTAAAGCATGAAAAAACAATAATTCAACCTTCTCCATGCATCCATTCCTCATGTGAGCACCTAAAAGTATGTTAGGAACCCTAATATCATATTTCCAACATTGAGATTCCCATGCCTTAAAGATCCTCTCAGCCTCCGAAATATCACCAAGCTTAACTAAACAGATCATGACACTCATATAATTGGCACAAGGGATCTTCCCTGCCACTCTTTTACTAAACTCCCAAAGCCTCAGAACTCCATTTTTATCGCCGAGAGCCGCATAATTCGTCATGACAAAAGAGTAACCGAGTCGCTTCTTTGTTGATAGCTTATTTTCGGCCATCCGAAGGGCGGCGAAAGCCTTGTCAGCAAGACCAAATCTAGTATAAATATTGGCCAAAGTACAGTATGTGCTCCAACCTACTTCAACATTGTTGTCCACCATCATCTCCTTATAAATCATCTCTAGCGAAGCAACGTCGGATACCTCACCACAGGCGTTCATCCAGAGGTTATACGAGAGTACATTAAGACAAACCTTGTTCCGTTTCATGTGCCGGATAACATAGATTACCTTCTTGAACTGGCCCGTTGCAGCATAGAGCTTCATAATCTCATTGAAATGGTGAGGATTCACAATGAAACTTAGGCTGCAGAGTTTGGTCAGCAGAGCTTCTGCTTTCGCCAACTCCTTTTGCTTCACATAAAAATGGAGAAGAGGTAGAGATGCAATCTTCTGTGATGCAGTGTTGGAAATCTGCTCAAAATATAGTTCTGCACTAGCTAGGCTATCGACTTTGATTATTAGATCCAATTTGGCAGCTTGATCAGCTGCTGATGCCTGAAAACTGCTCTGAGAATCCAACCACATAAAGATCTGCATCAGTGGACAAATGCTTAGGTAGAGCTGATCCATTGATTTTGTCGTTATAGGTAATAAATTTCTATATTTGAAACAAGCTAGTACTTACAAATCTAACACCCAAAGTTTGATATTTACACTTATAAGCCCTTGGTATCATAAAAGTATGCATGAAAGAGTGTATTTCCTTATAAAAAGATAGTGATGGTGGTATTTTTGATTTGATGTTAAAGATTTGAGTGGTATTCGTGTAAATATGAATGTTTAGATTCATAAGAATTGCGTGGTATGTATGTGGAAACACAAAGATGGAAGCATGGCAAAATTATAGCAAAAGCCACGAACTTTGTCTGCAAAAAACTATATTAATTGCAGTACCAGTAATCGAATAATTATTATAAGGAAAAATAGGAACTTTAAATACCAAAGTCACAAAAAATACAGCAAAGTCTAATGGAATCTCATCGATGTGCTTTTGAGATTACAGCTAATCAACACCGCCTGAAATTTCACAATTCTTCATCCCCATTAATCCTCTGAAAGAATCAGCTGTTTCCATTAAACCAACCTTCACAAATCCATCAAACAACCTATTGCAAGCAGAAATATCAAATTCCAAAACCTTTGATTTCATCCATTCATCCATAACTTCACCAGCTTCTTTCTGTTTCCCCAACACAAGATAGGAAGAAAGAACACATATATAATTTCTACTCGTCATTTTTTGTGAGGTCATGTGCAAAGCCTTCCATATTTCATTTATTTTCTCAACATTTCCAAGGCCTCCATGCAGAAGAATAAGAAAATCATAAGTTATCCATTCCCTTAGACTGATCTTCTCCTTACTTTCAACAAGAGAATTGTCTGAACTCACAAGACAACCAGCTGTGATATATATATCAGTCAGTTGCGCGTAAGTTGTCCATCGTCCATCAGAGCTCAAATCTGCTCCCATTTCAGCGAGTATTTTTCTAACACCTTCGATATCAAGGGTAGCGGCACAAGCACTTATTCGTAGATTATACGTAAACAAGTCGGACGAGATTTCTCTCCTCTTAAGTTCTTCAACAACAATATGAACCTTATCAAACTGTCCAATAGATGTATACAATGTCATCATCTCATTAAAGGTCAAAATGCTCAGAGAGAGGTTTGAATCCTTGATCCTCTCGAAGAGTAGCTCGGCTTTATCTACGAGTTTTGCTCCGGCATAAGAATGAAGAAGAGCCGTGTAAGCTTCGCAGGACTTTACTGATGATGGGAGCCCTTCAAAGAATTCTTCAGCGGAACTAACGCCAAATACTTTTGTTATCAAGTCTATGCGCATTGCGTAGTCGTTATCCGAGAGCTGGGATTCCTGATGAATCTTCATCCATTCTGATATCTATAAACTTGTATCAGTTCAAGAAGCAAATCACTAAAACATTAAAGTAACAAAATTGTCGTTCATTCATCAACTACTCGTATAAACAAAAAATTCTTGGAGATTATGGTGTGATATAGAACTGAAGTGTTGTGTGCTCTCAAACTAGAATATAAGTATAGNTATAAACTTGTATCAGTTCAAGAAGCAAATCACTAAAACATTAAAGTAACAAAATTGTCGTTCATTCATCAATTACTCGTAAAAACAAAAAATTCTTGGAGATTATGGCGTGATATAGAACTGAAGTGTTGTGTGTTCTCAAACTAGAATATAAGTAGACATATGCCATTAAATTAATTCCAAGTCTCACAAGCAGTCAACAGTGCTATTTTGAATTTTGTACTGAACATTTTGAATTTTGTATTTTTACTAATTTAAGGTAGAAATTCTGAATTTCAAATTGGTATTTTGAAATTTGATTGTAATTAGCATTTTGAATTTTGATTATATATATGGCTAGCGCTTATTATATGAAACAAATATATCCATTAAAGGGCGTGTTGGAGTAGCTCTAATGACAGACAAGATTAGAGAGTCGCCCTAGATGGTTTGTCACATTAAATGTTAACCATCTGAAGACTCTATTAAAAGAGTAGATGTTTTAGATTTGACTTATGTTAAGAAAAGTAGAGTTAGACCTAAAAAAACATAGGCATNTTAAGCTTGAAATTCTGAATTTCAAATTGGTATTTTGAAATTTGATTGTAATTAGCATTTTGAATTTTGATTGTAATTAGCATTTTGAATTTTGATTATATATGTGGCTAGCGCTTATTATATGAAACAAATATATCCATTAAAGGGCGTGTTGGAGTGGCTCTAATGGCAGACAAGATTAGAGAGTCGTCGTAGATGGTTTGTCACATTAAACGTTGACCATCTGAAGACTCTATTAAAAGAGTAGATTTGACTTATGTTAAGAAAAGTAGAGTTAAGAACTAAAAAAACATGGGCATGATGTATAAAAGGCAATCTTAATTTGTAAGAATTAAATCAAAATATGATATTCAATACAACAAAATGGAGAAAAATGATTCATGTAGTCGAACCCACTCAGTGGGATAAAGGCTTGGTGGTGTTGTATGTGGTTATTGCTTATACTGAAGTAGGATTAGAAGATTGTTTAAGAAATTTATTTTGAGAATAGATGGACGGACTATTAGAACATATAGCTAAGGAAATGACAATTTTTAAGTTCTAATAGAATAATCTTTGAGAGGATTCATTGGGGCCTATAGAAGGGGAGTTAAAAATATAAGAGAAAATAAAACAAAATTGAAATCATTGCAGTCAACAAATCTTGCAACAGTGAATGCAAATTTGAAAAACACTACATCATTTTCAAAAGTGGAGCCATGAAATCATAAATGGACAATTTTTTTATGCTTGAAAGAGAAGAATTTTTTTTCAAAGATTGTAAGATGATTTCAGGAACAGTATGATCACATAACATAGTGTTGTAATTAAGGATGTATATTTAAAAAAAAATAAATTACAATTTTTTAGTTGAGCTAGACTTGATGTAAGATAAGAAGACTGTTTATATTAAGAAAACTTTTATATAAGTTTTAAAAGAAGATCACACATTAATAAAAAAAATTGGTAGTGGAGTAAGAAAATACAAGAGTAATTAAGAAAAAAAACTGCTTTCAAGTTTGGCAAATGTTAAATACTATAGATGCTTATAATGCTTATTAAAAAGCTGAAAATCTTGCAAAGAAGTTACAAATATATAAGAAGTTACACCTTTTGATGGTTTGTCTAGTACAACATAAAGAGAAAATAAAATATATAAAATAACTAAGGCAAGATATAAGCCATCTACATATTTGATTAAGCTGAATGAATTAAAAGTGAGAAAAAAATAGGATATTGATTGAAGATAAACGCATCAAGTAAAAAATATAATACTGCTTTCAGAATTTTTTATAAGAAAATTTTGAAAATGATGCTGTTTTGAAAGAGCACAGTGAACAATATAGTCAGACAAGTTATAGATTCATCAGAAAAGGAAAATTATGGTAAGCCCCAATGAAGATACGAAAAGATATGATTTTGAAACATTATTTATGATTGAAATCATTACGTAACTATTCAACTGTTGCCGTAAGCAGACTGGAGTTTAACTCGAGCAATCCCCTTACTTAAAATCCAACCTCCTAAAACTGAGATTGAAGTAAGAAAGAGAAGTAATGCAAGTTCCAAACTTAAGAACAGCAAAAAGATGACACCTTTTTAAATTAAAATTAATCAATCAGTTTCTTAAGGGCAGAAAAACCACAGAAGGGGCGGGTGGCCAAATTCCAACCTCAAGCGCGTGCTTAAATCGCTGCGACCTCCTGAGGTCCATCGCGATCCTTCGAAGCTCCTGTGACGACGCCTTCCTTCCCTCGGCGACCCACTTCTCGATCACCGCCGTTGCGCTCCTCTTTGGGAATCGAAGTCGGAAGATCCGGCTTCGTAGGTCGTCAGGCGATTTTCCAAAGGAGGAAGACGATTCGTCATCCTCGAAGGGAAAGTCGATGCTTTCGCTCGTCGGTGCTGTAGGAGATGAGAAGCATCTAGAACTCCCGATTAGGGTAAACGGGATCGCACGGCAGGTCTGAGTTCCGGGCGTAGCCAGGAGGCACCGCCGGAGTAGAACGGGGAAGAAATAACCCATCAGCTCTCGCCTCTTCAACAATGTGCGGAGGGAGGGAGAAAAGCAAAACAGGAGTTTTTTGACACGGAGAGAACGGAGGAGCGTACGGATGCAGGAGGCGGCCGTCGGTCGTATCGGTTATTTTGAGTAATAAAAAAAGAATGGAGTTTTGGAATTTACAAAGATAACTTTATAATCTTTTTTATCTTAATTTTGGGTTAAGATAAAGTTAAAGTGCGCTGATCCCAAAGAGATATAATGATTTAGAATAGAGAAATCACAATAAAGAAGGGCCCACTCATAAAAAATCAGGACTAATTATCAGATCTGATCGAGCGTAGATAGACGTGTAGTTATACTAGCCAAAATAGAAGGTCGACCGAGCAAGAGGAAGAACAAAAGGATGATCAATTGACCATAATCAGAACCAATCGGACTAAAACATGATAGATAAACTTCTGAGCTAATCACCAAGGAAAAGTTGATCGAAAGCAACAACCTACATTTCGTTAGATTTGGCCTGAGAATAGACCCAATTCTTCGATATCACCTGCTTTATCAAGGACGCCATCGAGATTTGTCATTAGAGACCAAGAATTGACAATAAAATAGAGTCTTATAGTCATTCCACAAGCTATCTATTAGATTACGGTGATTCAACCTCTTTTCAATAGCTTAATCTCGCTCTACCGATAAGAACTCCTCATCGGGGATTGAGTAACAACAACCAGACTAGTTCGACAAATCGATAAAACTTTGTCGATCGAATCAGTCTTGTAGACCAGAAGCCAATCAAGCTCATGTGGCCAACAATGCCGATTCATTTTAGCCGATTTGACCGACCTTACCAAGCCAAAGTCATGTTATCTTAGTCAACTTAGCTTGAGAGCTGACAAGCGATAGGCTCATATATGTAAGATACCTAGAATATCAAGTACAATCCCACTAAAATAGGGGTAGACATATAATATCACTATATTGTACTTTCTCCTATATAAATAAAAAGATCATTTTTAGGGGATAAAGAAAACGTATTACCATTCATTATTGTTCACTCTTCTCTGGGTATCTCTCTCTCCTTTTTTATGTTATATTTCTTAGAATGTCATTCACAGATAAATCATGATTGAACATAAATATATGTTAATTCATCATTTTTTCAATCTTTTAAAATATTTTCAAATAATTCCTAAAATTAATATAATTATGTTACATATCATAAATGAATGACTTGCCCACTTATTCGCGTTGTAGTGTTTTAGGCTGTAGTCTCCTATCATTAATCTTAAAAAGGAGTACAAAAAAGTAGAAGAAAAATAAGGTCCTCAGACTTGTGCAAAAACGACCCTATCATCTTGGTGAATGGCAAAAAGCTCTAACAATTTATCAAATATTAAGCATCTCATGCTAGTAGTAAGAAGTTCAACCAGATATCAAATTTAAATGTATTTTTCATTAATTTACTAAGTTTTTATTTAAATGTTATATAAATGAATAACTTAAACTTAAGACTATCTAACCGAGAAAACTTAAATGTAAAAAGAAGATATTTTGTTGGCCCTCACATGGTATTTGCTGGAAGGCTCCATGATATGTGGACAGAAGCTCAAATCAAGCCTTAATTACTATAAAGTGACTTGACATATAGATTTTGAAACTTCGAATGTGCAAGTGAGGTTGCATTGCATGTATTGTAACAAATAATTGCAATGATGAAAATATTTTGGTATAAAACATAAAGGAGATGGCTGCAACATGATTGATATTATGGTATATGTCTTAAATGAGACAAACATGATGTTTATGATGCTATGACAAGTGTGAGGTTTAGGTGTATGTCTGAGTACAACAATGATAGCTAGCACAAATGAAGTTGTAACACCAGTTTGAAAGGAGATGACCAACAAAAGTTTTGCTACAGTATTTCATGAAAGATATGCTTGCATGTCTTACATGAGATGTCCATGCTACAATAGAGATTACGACATTGATTTTGATGCGTGCTAGAAGATTTGTGGCAGTTAAGTAATAGATTATCGTCTTAGTATTGCACAAAGATTCAACACACAACCAGAATAAATAAAACATTCAGTAGTAATACTAAAATTTTTTACGTGGAAAATCTGTAAATAGCAAAAGCACGAGCTTTTGCTTAGTTGTAAAAATCTAATATAAGTTGATGATTATAGAGACCCCTCCATCGCAAATGCAGGAAAAAGTTACAAAGTCTTTTGAATTATAATGTCAACGTGCGAATGTACTTGTTACAAGAAACGGACGACAACCGAAAGTGATCGGTAGTTGTCGGTAGGTGATGGTCGACAGTGTTCAACGACGGTCAATTGCAGTCGACGGAGGTTGGTGGTGGCCAACGGTGGTCGATTGCGGTCTGTTGTTATCGGCGACAACAGGAGTGATGCTGGGTTTCAACTCATTCTCAAAGCTTCAAACTCTTATTCAAGTCTTAAGCTCTTCTCCCCCTTAAGAGATAGATGAGGCTCTATTTATAGAGCTCTGGGTGCAATTAAAACAGGAATATGAACCACTTTGATTGAACGGCTCGAAGAGCTTTCCTCGATCAGACGACATTTGATGGGCATTTGAGTATTTTAACAATGTAGGGATTGAGCGATCTTAGGCTTATTAAATTCATCTCGCAAAGATGCTCGATTCGACTATGAACTCACCGGATTCGACATACGTTTGATCATTCAAATATGTCTCAAAAGCTTTCAAAAATGGTTTAATATCCTGATAATGGCTTAATTTGACTCGGATTGGACCAATTTTGGTATCATTTTCGTTGAGCTGATCAATTGACTATAAGTTTACTAAAATCAAAGCTCTAGATGACTTTTTATCGAGATTTGAATATTTCTTGCTCAAAATATTGACTCAAGATCCGCATCATACCTCAAATTATAAGAAATTATTGGAGTTGTTTCAAAATTCTAAGAAGATAATCATAACATAAGTAAAGTTGAGGAGCAAATCTTGGAGGAGAAGTTCAAAAAAAGCAAATTTAGATGCGATGATAGCTACAACAAAAGTGTATTGTGCTACAAATCTTAAAGGAGATGGAACTCTAGAATAAATAATAATGTAAATTAGAAGAAAAGGCACCCACTTTTTTTAAAGTAAAATTATCAAAAAATAAATAAATAAATTGTCTTTTCACTCCAAATTTAAATATTTTTCTCGTAAATATAATTGTTCTCTATAGTTTATTCGTATATATAATTATTATTAGGGAAATTTACATTAATAGCACGCATTTCTTAAGGATTTGCATATCTCACACCAAAATTTTCATAATTGCTGGCAAAGCATTTTGGCTATGCGGGAACAGATGGATTTGAATATTAAAAAGTGATAATTAATGTTATTTTTGACGTGATACGAAATAATTGAATGTTTAAGTGTGTAAATATGAAAGTTTTGGTGAGAAATATATAAATCCATAAGAATTATGTGCCATGTATGTAAATGCCCCTATTTATAAATATGTGCGAGACTCAAAAATATTTTTTATTTTATTTTATGCGATGAATAAACATTCAATATTGCTTTGATCTTAAGTTTATTGAACACGTATTTTATGAGTATATAGATATAAATAATAATCAGTATATTATTATTATTATCATTTTTATAATCATTGTCATATATCCAATTGAATAAATTTAGACTTGATAATGTGATTTATCCATTGAAAAATATTTTGTATTTTACCAACATACGTACATATGTACGTACACACACACATATATATAAGATGTGTCGCGTTCTCAGGTCAATTAATAGAGCATTTGTTTGGGTGGTGTAAGTCTCATCTGGTATGAGATTTGAATCTCGCCTCTGGTGACTGTTGTCTTAAGAAGGGACACTCGAATATTTAGGCGCACGAGTCGCCTGTAGACCTGACTGGAGTTAAGCCAATATGGTGGGTTGGGAACCTCACACCCCAACCCATTCTTATATATAAATATAAATAAAACAAATATATAGAGGATAAGTTAGTGGATTGAAAGTCCAATCAATGGGTCCTAAGAGAGCAAAAGAACAAGTATACGTGGTGGGGACAAAGTTGAAAAAGTGGTCAATGAAAATTGTTCTGATTAGTTGCAATCACATATCTTTTTAAGAAAGCCGCAATATCACTTTTAGATTTTTTTTTATATGAATTTTAATATTTATTTGAATAAAAATTATTATGAGTAAAAATAGCTATTAAAATGCATCCCAATAGAAAATAACTAATTAATAATTATTTTCACATGAGCAATAGGCATTTGAGAAATTTAAAATTAATTTTTTTGGAAGAATATAGATCCTCATATCAAAATGATAGAAATAATTATCAACATGTGAATAAATATATGGATCTCGTGTCAAATCATTAAAGAAATCTAATGGGAAGCATACATGACTCCATTGAACAACAAATACGGAGTTATCGGTCTTCCACGTCTAAAATGTTGATCTTGAGAAAGAGAGAGATTCTTATGGGGACCATGGCCCTATTTATACTTAAGTGTATACATTATTTTAGCCCCTTATGACAATAAAATAAATACATGGTCTCTACTACATATTAAGTTCATACAAATATTATGATCTCACATAATCCAAGTGATTAATCTTTATTTGATCACAATTACAAGCTTAAGAAAATTAAGATAGCACATGATGTATAATTTTAATATATATGGGCATACATATAAATTTTCTAGTTATCTCCCACTTGGATGGACATACATATTATTTGATAAATATACATTATAAAATGCTTCTAAGTGCTAAAATCTTGCTATCTTTCAAAAAAGTATCTTTAGACAATCTTGTTGATAAATAATATTTACATAGGATCAAAGAGATCTGTCACTATATTTTTTTCTTGTAACAAGATCTATTTGATGATCACACTATTAATGTAATCAACGACATAGATCAAGTATGGATGTGAGCATGAAAATTTCATGTAATGTGATCATATATTATGTCTATGTCTAACTGGTCCTGTATTTTAACTCAAAAGAGTTATCAAGAAAGTTTCAAATATTTCAATTAAAACTATATAATTTTATTTTAGAGTTTTCAAAAGATGAGATAATAATAAAAGTTTTGTCTTGTCAGAAAATATGTTTACAATAATTGAACATTATAACTTAACTCTCACTTGATGCCATACCATCAAGATAAACCACACTCATACCACTTACATGCTCATGAAACTCTTTAGGTGGTAAACCTTTTGTAATTGGATCCACAATCATCATATTTGTGTTCATATGTTCAATGAAACTTCAAAACTCTGAACTCTTTCTTTCATAATATTTTCATTTATTTCTCTCTTTATTTTTAATGGAGTTGACAGTTTGTCCATCATCGTGCACATCCTTTTTCCGAATAATTCTCTCTTCTGGATCAAGTGAATGATTAGGAGAAGAGAGAAATTAAAAAATAGGACATACGATAAAGACAAACAAACAAGAGAAAGAACTTAGAGAACTTCCTTACGACAAACCTAGTTAGAATAGGTCAAGCATACACGTCCAAACAAGATCAAATCAAAATATCTTGTGCCAAATATTTATGTAAGTATGCCTAGAAAAGCTATTCATAATCAGATATTCAGGTGTGTTTGTCTGTTCTGGGGTCCAAAGTGCTCCGATGGGGGTATATCTCACTTGGTTAATAACATCTTAGGTGTTGCCCAAAAATACTCTTGATCAAAAGATTTTTTCTTACATTAAAGTGATAACTGACACAGGGTTGTCAAAGGATGGTTATTTTGCATGAGAATGCTCTGATGCTTTTAAAGCTCCTGCTAAACCACATGGCATAAAGTAAGTCTCTCATGGTCCCACATGGGTAGTAGACTCATCGGCATATGGAGCCTACAAAAAAACCAGGTCATTTTGCTGGGGCACTCTATACATCAAAGCACATCGAGTCATCATGACTGATGATAAATTGTCGTATCCCAAACGGCTGGCAGCTCATCGGTAATTGGGTTGTCAAGATTATATCAACGACAGCAAGAGTTGTGACAAGGGTCAAAGTGGGTAGTCAATGGAAGAGGAGAGTAATCCCTAAAAGGTAGAGGTAGCCAGGTTGGGGCACCACAGACCCATCATCTTAAGACATGAGAACCCTAAGTCTACCTGGTCGTGAAAGTAGTCGACCAAACACGTCTAGAGACCCTTGATAAGAAATCTGTGAATTGCATCGTCTGTGGGAATCTTGGTAGCCCTAAGGTCAAAAGAATGAAACTCTATTCTATGATTATAAGGTGGAGCTCCAAGATGTGGGACTTATACCCACCAAAGTGAGAAGGATGTCACTGGAAAGAATATAAATGGGGGTTCAACTACAAAGTTGGAAACACTCCCAACAAAAAGATTTACACCCTGTCGAGGTCAGGGAGTTTTTTAACAACCTAAGCACACTATGCAACCACCTAAATATAAATATCTATTGGGTTAATCAGGTTGGAGAAGCACGGGAACTTCTTCTCGGGGCATGCAAATGTTGCAGTTATCTAGAGTGGTCATTAGATTTTGTGGAGGCTCTATTATATGACATGAGTGAGAGTCATGCTATGTAACCCATTTAAAATCCTGCTCGAAAACCATACAGGAAAATAAAAGTAGTTTTTTAAAAGTCTTGACAATTTTAATCCTAAAATTTTAATTATCTTAATATTTTATTATTAGGATTTTGAGTGAAAAATTTATAACTTCAAGGTTCCTGATAAACCTATATTATAATTTTTGTAGCATCTCAAATCAACCAGAAATAAACAAGAGAAAACAATTCATAGATGCAAACACGTGAGAAATAAAGTAAAGAAACCAAAAAATAACGAAAGGCTAGTACTTTTGGGTCGGCAACATATCCCAAAAAAAGGTGGTCAGACGCCACATAAATACACGTCTTATCATAATTCTATAAATAAATGAGAATTAGAATTAAGCTGCAAGACACAAGCTTGCTGCTTCTGATTTTTGTCATGTGGTTCTGTCTGCATGGCTCCTTGGGGCCCATGCTCGACTCTCCTAAGACTAAAAAGTACATAGGAAAAATTAAAAAAAAGATTAAACCTAAATGAAAATAACATTATTGGAAAAGCCAATAAACATGCAACGTATGATAACCATGCATTTTTATCAGAGTGAGCTAAATGACACCTACAAGCAAAATTTTAGCATAAATCATTACTTGCTCCCCCTTTAATGATACATGTGTGTGTGCATAGATATAGACACAACTCCCTACAGAAGAACCTAATATACTATCATGCATATCAAAATCAGAAAACATGCAAGCACGGTAAAAGCACAAAAGGTGATGCCTGGATAGGTCAGCTAAACAAATAGAGAACTATATCGAGGACATAAAAAAAGACTACATAGTATCCTAGTCCTTAGTTAACACATCATCTAACGTAGTGTCCTAACACAACATCTAAGTGAGTCCAAAGTTATGTCCGTGGGCTGGCGTATGGTTTAACAGGGTCAGCCGTCACCGACCCCATCCTAGGATCCAAGGATTCTAAGAGATGTCACTATATGCAGGTTTTGCAAAAGCTTTTGAAAAAATTGACCTCATATTACGGTCTAAAGTAGGGATGCATGTAGTTTCAAAAATAGATTTTTGAAGCATAAAGCAATAAAAAAAATTAAATTTTTATACTTTAAAATTGGTCCTGAGAAAATGAAAGCATAAGTGACACACATTAGACCCCTTGGAACTTTAGCACAACATACTCGTGCTTCTCATGGTGCAGTAACTAGTATTTCCCACTAAGACATCCTCGCGTGAAATTCTAGCTATCGCGTCATTATTAACAGGGAGTCCTAACCCAACGAGTCAACTTCATCATCGAGAAAATTATAATTCAAATTTGTTATGGAAATTAGATTTATTTTAAAATGAATATAATGTAAATTTCGATGGTTATACAATATAAAATATTATAAAAGTANAAATTTCGATGGGTATACAATATAAAATATTATAAAAGTAATATTAATTCAACTTAAATTAGAATATTTTCACCTAATTTTCTTTTATAAAAAAGCTCTATTTTAACTGTATCGCAGTCACGTGCGTACTACCAGTCCACCAATCACCGCAAATGGACAAAAGCAATAAGTGAGAACTAGCACGTGTTTAATTGAGTGCAAATTTTCAAATCTTTATTCAATAACTTTTAAAGGCATTTACATTCATACCACCATATTTTTATGTATTTACATTTCCAAATTTAAATTTAATTTTCTTACATTTATATGGCTCATATCTTTCATATCACATCAAATATATCACTATTTTATTTAAATAAACAAAATACACATTTTAATACATGAATAAGACCAGTTTTATGTGAATTAAAATTTAGACGTTAGTTATGTAAATACATAGAAATTAAGTGGTATGCATGTAAATCTTCCTATTTTTATATAGAAAACTAAATATATGAATTGAAATAATCTATCAAAAATTTTAAACATACTTTAATACATAATATTAACTATTTTCCCATTTCTAATTTACTTTAATTATATAAATTTAATAATATATATAAAACCAACTTAGGCTTACACTACTTAAACTAAATGAATATCTCCAAGCTAAATTTACTGATTTTTTTTTTTTTTTGCACATATAGTTCAGTTATTTTAACATAAATTTAATAAATTAATATAACTTTAAATCAAATATCCTCACTTATTATTATATTATTATTACNTATTTTCAAAAGTGGAGCCATGAAATCATAAATGGACAATTTTTTTATGCTTGAAAGAGAAGATTTTTTTTTTTTCATTGTAAAATGATTTCAGGAAGAGTATGATCACATAACTTAGTGTTGTAATTAAGGATGTATATTTAAAAAAAATAAATTAGAATTTTTTAGTTGAGCTAGACTTGATGTAAGATAAGAGGACTGTTTATATTAAGAAAACTTTTATATAAGTTTTAAAAGAGTCAGAGAAAAGATCACACATTAATAAAAAAACTTGGTAGTGGAGTAAGAACATACAAAAGTAATTAAGAAAAAAACTGCTTTCAAGTTTGGCAAATGTTAAATACTATAGATGCTTATAATGCTTATAAAAAAGCTGAAAATTTTGCAAAGAAGTTACAAATATATAAGAAGTTACACCTTTTGATGGTTTGTCTAGTACAACATAAAGAGAAAATAAAATATATAAAATAACTAAGGCAAGATATAAGCCATCTACATATTTGATTAAGCTGAATGAATTAAAAGTGAGAAAAAAATAGGATATTGATTGAAGATAAACGCATCAAGTAAAAAATATAATACTGCTTTCAGAATTTTTTATAAGAAAATTTTGAAAATGATGCTGTTTTGAAAGAACATAGTGAACAATATAGTCAGACAAGTTATAGATTCATCAGAAAAAGAAAATTATGGCAAGCCCTNCAAGTAAAAAATATAATACTGCTTTCAGAATTTTTTATAAGAAAATTTTGAAAATGATGCTGTTTTGAAAGAGCACAGTGAACAATATAGTCAGACAAGTTATAGATTCATCAGAAAAGGAAAATTATGGTAAGCCCCAATGAAGATACGAAAAGATATGATTTTGAAACATTATTTATGATTGAAATCATTACGTAACTATTCAACTGTTGCCGTAAGCAGACTGGAGTTTAACTCGAGCAATCCCCTTACTTAAAATCCAACCTCCTAAAACTGAGATTGAAGTAAGAAAGAGAAGTAATGCAAGTTCCAAACTTAAGAACAGCAAAAAGATGACACCTTTTTAAATTAAAATTAATCAATCAGTTTCTTAAGGGCAGAAAAACCACAGAAGGGGCGGGTGGCCAAATNGGGGACAAAAGACTGTGTTGGGTATTTTGGTGAAATCGATGTGCCAACTATCCTGTCCTGATTTGAGCCACGGACAAGTGGAATCTCCATTTGAGTCCTCTATGTACTGGTGCTAGCTAAACCCCAGCCNTGTTGCAATTTTATCATATGATTCAACTGAGTGAACTCCACCTACAACTGTACTTCTTATAGGCAAGAGGGAGAGGAGATGGGGAGAGATCTCCCCATCGCATGCGACTCGAGGAGTCGAGCGGAGCAGGACGCCCTCCATGCGGGCGGCCGAGGAGGGTAGAGTGAGTAGGCGATGAGATCACACGATAAGGAATGGGGCGCCAGTGCTATGTCGCGAAGGAGATATGGGAGAGAGAGGAGTTCGGTCGGGCGTGCGAACGGGATGAGGATGCGTGAGCGAGAGAAAGAATTTGGGATATAGTGCTTTAGAGATTAGGGATTTAACTGAGAGAAAAAAAAGAAAAAAAAAATTCTTTTTAAAAGAAAAAAAGTTTTTTTTAATATTTACCATCTAAAACTCCCAATTCGCGGTCTGTTTCGTCATCCGGGGTCGTCTGGACAACCTTGTCGACGATCTGATCAAAAAACGCGTCAAATTCAATTTTCATCAAAATTTTGGTTCGGGCTCAATTGATCAAGATGGTGTAGATGGTTTTTACGAGAGATTTAGAAAAGATTTGGAGTGATTTTGAATTGGTTTGGAGGTTCAATTTGGTGAATTTTGGTCATTTGGTCAATTTAGGGGTGTTGGGTTAGACTTGGGTTTAGGTTGGGTTAGGTTCAAATTGATTGTTGAAAATGATCTAGGGGAATGATGAAGAGTTCTCAACATTAATTGGGTGCCAATTTTGGGGTTAGAGCATTCAATTAGGTGAAATTTGAGGACAACCAATTTGGGGCAAATTTGAGAATTTTGAATGTGGGTTGAAATTGAGTGAAATTGAGGCTTGACCAAGGCCAATTAAAGGTCCAATTTANTGTTGCAATTTTATCATATGATTCAACTGAGTGAACTCCACCTACAACTGTACTTCTTATAGGCAAGAGGGACAGGAGATAGGGAGAGATCTCCCCATCGCATGCGACTCGAGGAGTCGAGCGGAGCAGGACGCTCTCCATGCGGGCGGCCGAGGAGGGTAGAGTGAGTAGGCGATGAGATCACACGATAAGGAATGGGGCGCCAGTGCTATGTCGCGAAGGAGATATGAGAGAGAGAGGAGTTCGGTCGGGCGTGCGAACGGGATGAGGAGGCGTGAGCGAGAGAAAGAATTTGGGATATAGGGCTTTAGAGATTAGGGATTTAACTGAGAGAAAAAAAAGAAAAAAAAAATCTTTTTAAAAGAAAAAAAGTTTTTTTTAATATTTACCATCTAAAACTCCCAATTCACGGTCTGTTTCGTCATCCGGGGTCGTCTGGACAACATTGTCGACGATCTGGTCAAAAAACGCGTCAAATTCAATTTTCATCAAAATTTTGGTTCGGGCTCAATTGATCAAGATGGTGTAGATGGTTTTTACGAGAGATTTAGAAAAGATTTGGAGTGATTTTGAATTGGTTTGGAGGTTCAATTTGGTGAATTTTGGTCATTTGGTCAATTTAGGGGTGTTGGGTTAGACTTGGGTTTAGGTTGGGTTAGGTTCAAATTGATTGTTGAAAATGATCTAGGGGAATGATGAAGAGTTCTCAACATTAATTG
>JXCR01125772.1:6176-27214 GCA_002079205.1 Phalaenopsis hybrid cultivar | reverse complement strand
TGCACTTTGAATGATTGATGAGGCCTTGGATTCTGAATTCCTTGTTCTGCTTTACAATGGCTAATCATGTTATCTTATATATACAGTTGGAGTAATATCAGTTGTTAAATGATCATATAGAATGCATGGAGCAGAGGACGGTCAGGATCTTGAACATAATTAGACTGAATAATCCCATATATAAATGCCCTCCTGCGAAGTAAAATACTAAAATTAAGTCATACTTGTGCTTTAATTTCAATCTGAAAAAGTAGCGGAGATATTGCATTGTAATCTACAGAAGTATCTGTTTCAGAGCTAGAAGAAGTAAGGGGTATTGAAGTTCTAGATGAAAATCAGAGATTAAGGGGGATTGAGGTTTCAAAAGCTGATGCTGAATTATTTAGTTCTTAATTTTGTTTAAAGATTATTGGACAATTGTTTAAAGATGCTGCTCAAGAGGAGATAATATTGATGATTTGAAGGTCAAATTTCATGCTTAATATTTTTTTTGAATGGAACAAGAATTTATTTCCTTTATCTTTTGGCTGGTTTTAATCTTTCTAGCCTTAACTTATTTTAGAGCAAGTTGTTGAGAAAAAAGGGCTAAGAAAAACATGAATCGACACAAATCCAGAAGAATACACAGAAATTTAACGAGGTTCGACAAAGATGCCTACGTCCTCGGGAGTAGAGTGACGAATTTCACTATTTCAGAGTAGTCCAGTACATACCCATAGGGTTACAAATCATATATATAGATAAAATACACAGATAAAATTACTAACATGCCCTCGCTCCTCCAACACACTTATCTCCAAGAGACACACCTCTTCAGTCCAAGAGACTCCAAATTCTGGTATATGAGTCATACTTAACAAATCTCCACTTTAGTGAATATCTAGCCCCTTAGGAGAAATACATCATGAAGTTTCTTACACCGAAATGAGTTGGACAATCATGCCGTCTAACAATTGCAAACATTCAACAAGTTCAAGTGATGCAAGTACTTGTTGATAATATCTGGTTTTGTCAATATATTTGTTGCAATTTTATCATATGATTCAACTGAGTGAACTCCACCTACAACTGTACTTCTTATAGGCAAGAGGGACAGGAGATAGGGAGAGATCTCCCCATCGCATGCGACTCGAGGAGTCGAGCGGAGCAGGACGCTCTCCATGCGGGCGGCCGAGGAGGGTAGAGTGAGTAGGCGATGAGATCACACGATAAGGAATGGGGCGCCAGTGCTATGTCGCGAAGGAGATATGAGAGAGAGAGGAGTTCGGTCGGGCGTGCGAACGGGATGAGGAGGCGTGAGCGAGAGAAAGAATTTGGGATATAGGGCTTTAGAGATTAGGGATTTAACTGAGAGAAAAAAAAGAAAAAAAAAATCTTTTTAAAAGAAAAAAAGTTTTTTTTAATATTTACCATCTAAAACTCCCAATTCACGGTCTGTTTCGTCATCCGGGGTCGTCTGGACAACATTGTCGACGATCTGGTCAAAAAACGCGTCAAATTCAATTTTCATCAAAATTTTGGTTCGGGCTCAATTGATCAAGATGGTGTAGATGGTTTTTACGAGAGATTTAGAAAAGATTTGGAGTGATTTTGAATTGGTTTGGAGGTTCAATTTGGTGAATTTTGGTCATTTGGTCAATTTAGGGGTGTTGGGTTAGACTTGGGTTTAGGTTGGGTTAGGTTCAAATTGATTGTTGAAAATGATCTAGGGGAATGATGAAGAGTTCTCAACATTAATTGGGTGCCAATTTTGGGGTTAGAGCATTCAATTAGGTGAAATTTGAGGACAACCAATTTGGGGCAAATTTGAGAATTTTGAATGTGGGTTGAAATTGAGTGAAATTGAGGCTTGACCAAGGCCAATTAAAGGTCCAATTTAATGTGTAGGATTGTTATGAAGAGTTTAGGATTCAAATTGGGGCAAATTGAGTAGACTATGGGGTTCAATTAGGTGAGATTAGGTCATAGGGCCAAAATTGGGGGTTTGACTTGGATCAAAATTGAGCTCAAAGCATGTGTCAATTAGACTTGGATTTAGTTTTGATTGATTTTGTCATGATGAATTTGAGTTTAGAATTGAAATTGGGGAAAATTGGGATCAAATTGAGTTCAATTGAAGAGTCCAAATTGATTTTGGGGACAAAAGACTGTGTTGGGTATTTTGGTGAAATCGATGTGCCAACTATCCTGTCCTGATTTGAGCCACGAACAAGTGGAATCTCCATTTGAGTCCTCTATGTACTGGTGCTAGCTAAACCCCAGCTNTTTGAAAGCCAAAGGGCCGTTTGGGATCAGTATTATTTTTTTTATTTTCTATTTTTTATTTGTGATAATTACGTACATAGCACATGAATTATTGTTATTTACAAAATCTAGCATCTNTTTGAAAGCCAAAGGGCCGTTTGGGATCAGTATTATTTTTTTTATTTTCTATTTTTTATTTGTGATAATTACATACATAGCACCTGAATTATTGTTATTTACAAAATCTAGCATTCAGGTGATTTATCAATGTATTTACACGTTCCACAATCAAACCATTGAGAATTTGATAAAAAGGAAAAGTATGAGTTGGGGTTTTATCATGAATTTTATTGTTTGAGTAAGAATTAGCGAAATGGATGAAAGCAGATGCTAGATTTGTAAATAGCAATGTTTCGAGTGCTTGGTATATAAATGCCCTTTATATTTTTTGTGCTTATGTTTTGATTTGAAGTAAAATAAGTTTGGTTATTTAATTAAAGTATGATTATTTTAAAAAATATTCAAAACCTCTAAAATTTGTTGGGAAATTTACATAGGTAGCATGCAATTCGTATGGAGTCATATATCCCACACCTAAGCTTCTATATTTATTACACGCCTAGCACTTTGCAGATGCATGAAAAGATAGATTTGACTATTAAAAAGTGATAATTAATGCTATTTTTAAGATGGGCTTACACCTAACCTTGGTTTCTTAACTATAGTTTCCAAAAGTGCTGGAATTGGTTGGCCTGGGCTATACAATATGGTTCAGTTACCGTTATCTCATTTTCAAGGTAAAAATATTTGAAATCTGAATGCTTTTTTCTGGTGATTCTTTTGAATTGTTTATATTGTTTTTTGCATGCAGAAAAACAGGGAGGAGTTGTTTTCGAAGATTGAAAAACTGAAGGAGGAGATATAATTTGGACAATCTGAGTAACAATTTCTTTATGTGATTCCTCGGCTGCATTTGGTTTTTCATTCAAAGTTCTTTATGTTATATTGTAGTATTTTGTTTTAGAAGCTGTTAGAGACTATTTTTGGGTGCTATATATTTTTCTTCATAGGACAAATTGTGGTTTAGCTTTTTCTTTATAAGAATTTACATGCATGCCTCTAAATTCTTATATATTTACATATCTAACTCCCAAACTTCAATTTTTACCGCCTTTTATTTGTGCATGAAAAGGTGCATTCATTTTTTTAAAGTTTAGATTGCTGATAATTTGATGTGATTTGAAAGATTTGGGTGAAATAAATCTAATAAATCTAGAAAGGAAACTTTAGCTGTTATATATTTAAATATATAAGGATTGGATGGTTGTGTAAATGACCCTTTTCTGCACTATAGTTTTCTTTTGTTTTGCACCTGTTTATAGAGAAATATTTACGCAGAATTGCGTACATATTAGATTATTCGTAGGGTATAGATATGTTACACTCAGATTACATGAAGAATTACAAGAGGTATAACTTAAATGTAACTTACCTGTACACTCTGAATAACCTAATATGTATGTAATTTTGTGTCGTACGCATATATTTCTTCTGTTTATGTCACGTTTAAACCTATTTGGATGGAAATTTTGGGGAAGATTCACATTTATATTACTCAATTTCTATGTATTTATATATCTAACCCCTAATACCACTCTTCACCCTTTGGGTAAAACATCTCTCCCTTTCTTTCTCATTCCCTTGGATCTCACACCAACAAGGCCTACAAGACAAATTAGGCTTCAACATTAATAAAATTGGGATGTTTGCCGCTATGCATGACGATTAGAGATGCTCATCTTCAATTTTTAGATGTTCTATTAACATGAAGTGTGAACAAAGCTTGCACAATTTAAAAATAAGATATATTACATTCTGATTCTGAAGAATTGAATATATTTCTTGAAGATTTATAATTTTAAAAATATCATATTTTGGTCTTTGTGTGATATATAGGAATGTAATCGAGTCGAGTATAACATTGATTAGACTTGGCTTGGTACAAGTTGTTCATGTTAGCTTGAACTTATATAGAGCTTTCACATCTTGTTCAAGCATAACTTGTTTAAATATTTCAATACTTAAACTTGATTTGTTTATGACAAATACACGAGTATTTAAACTAGCTAAGAAACCAATATTTAAACGAGCTAATAAATAAATTTAAAATTCGAACGAATATCTATATTTTCATTTAAAAATTTCAATAACTAATTTTATAAAGTTAAATAAATAAATAATTCAAGGATAAGATATTATACATCATACCATCTGAGATTAGAATTTCACATCTTTACAAAATCACACAATTAAAGCTACAGTTTTTAAAGCTGACACTCGCTTGAAAACCTGACAAAACATCAGAAAAAAAATGTCATTTTTCTGCACCATCATAATAATCAATTTTATCGAGATATAAAAGTATTATAATTTCTTAAAGTATATGATCATTAATATTGACAATACTTATAATTTCTTTGGCAACTTCTTTGTTTAGAAACAAAATTTATATAATGTAATATGAAGGTTTTAAAAATCAGATCGGACCGACCTCTTTAAATGTGAACCTGTGGCTGATCGGATCCGAAACACTTAATGGGTCGTTTTTGATAGAACCGACTCATTCCTTCTTAAAACCTAAAATATTGTTTTATATCTTTCCCTTCATGAACCTACAAGCCAGCCCACTTGTCTTTTTTTTTTAACATTTATATTTATATTATTATAATATTATTGTATTATTTACATCAACTTTAATTAATTTTTTATTTATTACCTCACCGGGTTCAACTTCAGTCAAACCAATAAACCTCAAATATTTGTTTCATCCGATTTGATATGATTTTCATAACCTTATACAAAATAAAAATTTAATGCTCAAGAACAATACAATATGAACCAATTAATAAATATATAATTAAAATTTATTCTAAAAAATATTTTTGATATAATAATATATTATCATTGAATATATAACTAAATAAACTCTAGTTAATCAAAATTTATTAATCCATTTAAACTTCAAAGTTTTTAATAAAATGTTCGTGCATATTTATTTACTAATTTAAACAAACACAATCAAATCTTAATTGAGTCAAGTTTAAGTTGTTCAACAAGTGCTTTGGTTAATTTACAACCATAGTGAGTGATCCGGAGAATTAAGAATGTTTGGGGTTGTAAGTTCAGCTAACTCCAATTCTACTTGTTAACGAGCTTAGTATACTTTCTGCTCAAAGTATAGCTTATATACTATAAAGCTTTAGTTCCCAATGCTTGGTCAGTGAGCTTGTGAGCCAGCCCGATTAAATATGAATCACTTTATAATTTCAAAAATGCCACACAATCAGATTGTACAACTTAAATGAAATCAAAGAGAAGAACCAGATCATAGACAGTAATGGCAGATTAGAAGCTTCAAGATCAGAACAAAAGCAATGGAAGATGAGGGAGTGAAACTGTTATGGGATGAAGCCGAGACCTTCCACCCTTAAAAGAGAAATACATCATGAAGATCTCCATGACAAGAGTTCCCAGCTCCTGAATTACAACACCATATCAACAAGATGATTCCAGTTTCAGAACAACATGGCAAGCCCAAACTGCTACCTTCAGATCCATTACCGAAGGCCATTGATCGATTCTGGTGAAGTTTTTCAAGGAAAAGGTTTGCTGCGATGATCATAAATGAAGTTTTTAGTCATTTTTGACAAATCAAGCAGCTGACATCTAGTTTTTGACAGCATCTGCTGGAAGTTTTGATGTGTTGCACAATGTGGAGGTTTCAGCAACTTGGGGCAGTGAAAGAGTTTCTGGAGAGGTTGAAGCTGTTGGAAGGATAACTATCAGCCTTGACGGCGCTGTTGCCGGATGGATCCCAACTTGATAGAATCGTTGAAGAGATTGTTGGGATTGACAAAGAGCAGCTACCACTTATCAGTTCATGAATTGACAACTTCCTCAAGTTGGAACTGGTGAGAGTCCATTGCCTCCAATGGGGATAAATTTACTCACAAGAGCCATGAGAGAAAATATAGGATATAAGTTCACTTCTTGGCTGTGCACTATCATCATCAAATGTCTCTCTTGTGTATTAAAACATCACTCAACGCACGCCCAAACATTTAGTGTTGCTAGAAAATGAACTAGTCCACAGAAATATCAGCGCTGATGATACTTGTCATCTGTTGAATCAGTAATTTGATTTCTTCATCTGGCTCAATTCCATCTCTAGCCATCATCTTTGGGATGTTTGGGTTCACCCTCTTCGCGTTAATGTGCGTTCTGACAAATGACTTGTACAAGTGAAGATTCATCAGACACGAACGTCGAAGAACTTTCACAAACCTATTAGCATCATCAACATTCTGAATTTCCTCATAATACTCCGCAATGGCCAACAAAATATCCGAGGATGGTCTCCAAATACAGTGCTTCAACATGGATAAACCTTTCTTCATGGCTTCCACAGCCTTGTCCATCTCCTTCTTCTTCACCCATCCCTCCATTAGAATCTCCCAAGTCTTGTAATTTGGATTACCGCCCTTCTTTAAAGCATGAAAAAACAATAATTCAACCTTCTCCATGCATCCATTCCTCATGTGAGCACCTAAAAGTATGTTAGGAACCCTGATATCATATTTCCAACATTGAGATTCCCATGCCTTAAAGATCCTCTCAGCCTCCGAAATATCACCAAGCTTAACTAAACAGATCATGACACTCATATAATTGGCACAAGGGATCTTCCCTGCCACTCTTTTACTAAACTCCCAAAGCCTCAGAACTCCATTTTTATCGCCGAGAGCCGCATAATTCGTCATGACAAAAGAGTAACCGAGTCGCTTCTTTGTTGATAGCTTATTTTCGGCCATCCGAAGGGCGGCGAAAGCCTTGTCAGCAAGACCAAATCTAGTATAAATATTGGCCAAAGTACAGTATGTGCTCCAACCTACTTCAACATTGTTGTCCACCATCATCTCCTTATAAATCATCTCTAGCGAAACAACGTCGGATACCTCACCACAGGCGTTCATCCAGAGGTTATACGAGAGTACATTAAGACAAACCTTGTTCCGTTTCATGTGCCGGATAACATAGATTACCTTCTTGAACTGGCCCGTTGCAGCATAGAGCTTCATAATCTCATTGAAATGGTGAGGATTCACAATGAAACTTAGGCTGCAGAGTTTGGTCAGCAGAGCTTCTGCTTTCGCCAACTCCTTTTGCTTCACATAAAAATGGAGAAGGGGTAGAGATGCAACCTTCTGTGATGCAGTGTTGGAAATCTGCTCAAAATATAGTTCTGCATTAGCTAGGCTATCGACTTTGATTATTAGATCCAATTTGGCAGCTTGATCAGCTGCTGATGCCTGAAAACTGCTCTGAGAATCCAACCACATAAAGATCTGCATCAGTGGACAAATGCTTAGGTAGAGCTGATCCATTGATTTTGTCGTCATAGGTAATAAATTTCTATATTTGAAACAAGCAAGTATTTACAAATCTAACACCCAAAGTTTGATGTTTACACTTATAAGCCCTTGGTATCATAAAAGTATGCATGAAAGAGTGTATTTCCTTATAAAAAGATAGTGATGGTGGTATTTTTGATTTGATGTTAAAGATTTGAGTGGTATTCGTGTAAATATGAATGTTTAGATTCATAAGAATTGCGTGGTATGTATGTGGAAACACAAAGATGGAAGCATGGCAAAATTATAGCAAAAGCCACGAACTTTGTCTGCAAAAAACTATATTAATTGCAGTACCAGTAATCGAATAATTATTATAAGGAAAAATAGGAACTTTAAATACCAAAGTCACAAAAAATACAGCAAAGTCTAATGGAATCTCATCGATGTGCTTTTGAGATTACAGCTAATCAACACCGCCTGAAAATTCACAATTCTTCATCCCCATTAATCCTCTGAAAGAATCGGCTGTTTCCATTAAACCAACCTTCACAAAACCATCAAACAACCTATTGCAAGCAGAAATATCAAATTCCAAAACCTTTGATTTCATCCATTCATCCATAACTTCACCAGCTTCTTTCTGTTTCCCCAACACAAGATAGGAAGAAAGAACACATATATAATTTCTACTCGTCATTTTTTGTGAGGTCATGCGCAAAGCCTTCCATATTTCATTTATTTTCTCAACATTTCCAAGGCCGCCATGCAGAAGAATAAGAAAATCATAAGTTATCCATTCCCTTAGACTGATCTTCTCCTCACTTTCAACAAGAGAATTGTCTGAACTCACAAGACGACCAGCTGTGATATATATATCAGTCAGTTGCGCGTAAGTTGTCCATCGTCCATCAGAGCTCAAATCTGCGCCCATTTCAGCGAGTATTTTTCTAACACCTTCGATATCAAGGGTAGCGGCACAAGCACTTATTCGTAGATTATACGTAAACAAGTCGGACGAGATTTCTCTCCTCTTAAGTTCTTCAACAACAATATGAACCTTATCAAACTGTCCAATNGGAGGAAGACGATTCGTCATCCTCGAAGGGAAAGTCGATGCGTTCGCTCGTCGGTGCTGTAGGGGATGAGAAGCATCTAAATCTCCCGATTAGGGTAAACGGGATCGCACGGCAGGTCTGAGTTCCAGGCGTAGCCAGGAGGCACCGCCGGAGTAGAACGGGGAAGAAATAACCCATCAGCTCTCGCCTCTTCAACAATGTGCGGAGTGAGGGAGAAAAGCAAAACAGGAGTTTTTTGACAAGGAGAGAACGGAGGAGAGTACGGATGCAGGAGGCTGCCGTCGGTCGTATCGGTGTGGGAGAGTTTTGAGTAATAAAAAAAGAATGGAGTTTTGGAATTTACAAAGATAACTTTATAATCTTTTTTATCTTAATTTTGGGTTAAGATAAACTTAAAGTGTGCTGATCCCAAAGATATATAATGGTTTAGGCACAATAAAGAAGGGCCCACTCATTAAAAATCAGGACTAATTATCTGATCTGATCGAGCGTAGATAGACGTGTAGTATATGAGCCAAAGCAGAAGATCGACCGAGCAAGAGGAAGAACAAAAGGATGATCAATTGACCATAATCAGAATCAATAAAACTAAAACAAGATAGATAAACTTTTGAGCTAATCACTAAGGAAAAGTTGATCGAAAGCAACAACCTACATTTAGTTAGATTTGGCATGAGAAAAGACCCAATTCTTTGATATCACCGGCTTTATCAAGGACGCCATCGAGATTTTTCATTAGAGACCAAGAATTGACAATAAAATAGAGTCTTATAGTCATCCAACAAGCTATCTATTAGATTACAGTGATTCACCATCTTTCCAATAGCTTAATCTCGCTCTGCCGATAATAGCTCCTCATCGGGGATTGAGGGACAACAACCAGACTAGTTCAACAAATCGATAAAACTTTGTCGATCGAATCAGCCTTGTATACCAGAAGTCAATCAAGCTCATGTGGCCAACAATGTCGATTCATTTCAGCTGATTTGACCGACCTTACCAAGCCAAAGTCATATTATCTTTTTTAGGGTATAGACATATAATAGGGGTAGACATATAATATCACTATATTGTACTTTCTCCCATATAAGTAAAAAGATCATTTTTAGGGGATAAAGAAAACNTTTATAATCTTTTTTATCTTAATTTTGGGTTAAGATAAAGTTAAAGTGCGCTGATCCCAAAGAGATATAATGGTTTAGAACTGAGAAAGCACAGTAAAGAAGGGCCCACTCATAAAAAATCAGGACTAATTATCTTATCTGATCGAGCGTACATAGACGTGTAGTATACGAGCCAAAGCAGAAGATCGACCAAGCAAGAGGAAGAACAAAAGGATGATCAATTGACCATAATCAGAATCAATAAGACTAAAACAAGATAGATAAACTTCTGGGCCTGAGAAAGCAACAACCTACATTTTGTTAGATTTGGCCTGAGAAAAGACCCAATTCTTCGATATTACCGGCTTTATCAAGGAGGCCATCGAGATTTTTCATTATAGACCAAGAATTGACAATAAAACAGAGTCTTATAGTCATTCCACAAGCTATCTATTAGATTATGGTGATTCACTCTCTTTCCAATAGCTTAGTCTCACTCTGCCGATAAGACCTCCTCGTCGGGGATTGAGGAACAACAACCAGACTAGTTCAACAAATCGATAAAACTTTGTCGATCGAATCAGTCTTGTATACCAGAAGTCAATCAAGCTCATGTGGCCAACAATGCCGATTCATTTTAGCTGATTTGACCGACCATACCAAGCCAAAGTCATATTATCTTAGTCAACTGAGCTAGAGAGCTGACAAGCGATAGACTCGTATATGTAAAATACCTAAAATATCAAGTACAATCCCACTAAAATAGGGGTAGACATATAATATCACTATATTGTACTTTCTCCCATATAAATAAAAAGATCATTTTTAGGGGATAAAGAAAATGTATTACTATTCATTATTGTTCACTCTTCTCTGGGTATCTCTCTCTCCTTTTTTATGTTATATTTCTTAGAATATGATTCACAGATAAATCATGATTGAACATAAATATATGTTAATTCATCATTTTTTCAATCTCTTAAAATATTTTCAAGTAATTCCTAAAATTAATATAGTTATGTTACATATCATAAATGAATCGCTTGCCCACTTATTCACGTTGTAGTCTTTAGTTAGTAGTCTCCTATCATTAATCTTAAAAAGGAGTACAAAAAAGAAGAAGAAAAATAAGGTCCTCAGACTTGTGCAAAAACAACCCTATCATCTTGGAGAATGGCAAAAAGNTTGTAGTCTTTAGTTAGTAGTCTCCTATCATTAATCTTAAAAAGGAGTACAAAAAAGAAGAAGAAAAATAAGATCCTCAGACTTGTGCAAAAACGACCCTATCATCTTCGAGAACGGCAAAAACCTCTAACAATTTATCAAATATTAAGCATCTCATGCTAGTAGTAAAAACGTTCAACCGGATATCAAATTTAAATGTATTTTTCATTAATTTACTAAGTTTTTATTTAAATGTTATATAAATGAATAACTTAAACTTAAGACTATCTAACCGAGAAAACTTAAATATAAAAAGAAGATATTTTGTTGGCCCTTACATGGTATTTGCTGGAAGGCTCCATGATATGTGGACAGAAGCTCAAATCAAGCCTTAATTAATATGAAATGACTTGATATATAGGTTTTGAAACTTCGAATGGGCAACTGAGGTTGCATTGCATGCATTATAACAAATAATTGCAATGATGAAAATATTTTGGTATAAAACATAAAGGAAATGGCTGCAACATGATTGATATTATGGTATATGTCTTAAATGAGACAATCATGATGTTTACGATGTTATGACAAGTGTGAGGTTTAGGTGTATGTCTGAATACAACAATGATTGCTAGCACAAATGAAGTTGTAACACCAGTTTGAAAGGAGATGACCAACAAAAGTTTTGTTACAGTATTTCATGAAAGATGTGCTTGCATGCCTTACATGAGATGTCCATGCTACAATAGAGAATATGACATTGATTTTGATGCGTGCTAGAAGATTTGTGGCGGTTAAGTAATAGATTATCGTCTTAGTATTGCACAAAGATTCAACACACTGCCAGAAGAGATAAAACATTCAGTAGTGATACTAGAAATTTTTACGTGGAAAATCCGTAAATGGCAAAAGCACGGGGTTGTGCTTAGTTGTAAAAATTCACTATAAGTTGATAATTACAGAGACCCCTCCATCTCAAATGCTGGAAAGAGTTACGAAGCTTTTGAATTACAACGTCAACATGCGAATGAACTTGTTACAAGAAACTGACGGTGACCGAAAGTGATCGGTAGTTGTCGGTAGGTGATGGTCGACAGTGTTCGACGGCGGTCAATTACGGTCGACGGAGGTTGGCGGTGGCCAACAACGGTCGACGGCGGTCTGCTGTGATCGACGATAACATCAGTGATGTTGTGCTTCAACTCGTTCTCAAAGTTTCAAGCTCTTACTCAAGCCTGAAGCTCTTCTCCCCCTCAAGAGATAAATGAGGCTCTATTTATAGAGCTCTGGGTGCAATTAAAACAAGAATACGAATCACTTTGATTGAACGGCTCGAAGAGCTTTCCTCGATCATACGACATTTGACGGGCATTTGAGTGTCTTAACAATGTAGGAATTGCACGATCTTGGGCTTATTAAATTCATCTCGCCAAGATGTTTGATTCGACTATGAACTCACCGGATTCGACATACATTTGATCATCCAAATATGTCTCAAAAGCTTTCAAAAATGATTTAATATCTTGATAAGGGCTTAATTTAGCTCAGATTGGACCAATTTTGGTATCATTTTCGTTGAGCTGATCAATTGACTATAAGTTTACTAAAATCAAAGCTCTAGATGATTTTTTATCGAGATTTGAATATTTCTTGCTCAAAATATTGACTCAAGATCCGCATCATGCCTCAAATTATGAGAAATTATTGGAGTTGTANAAATTTAAATGTATTTTTCATTAATTTACTAAGTTTTTATTTAAATGTTATATAAATGAATAACTTAAACTTTAGACTATCTAACCGAGAAAACTTAAATATAAAAAGAAGATAATTTTGTTGGCCTTTACATGGTATTTGCTGGAAGGCTCCATGATATGTGGACAGAAGCTCAAATCAAGCCTTAGTTAATATGAAATGACTTGATATATAGGTTTTGAAACTTCGAATGTGCAACTGAGGTTTCATTGAATGTATTATAACAAATAATTGCAATGATGAAAATATTTTGGTATAAAATATAAAGGAGAGGGCTGCAACATGATTGATATTATGGTATATGTCTTAAATGAGACAAACATGATGTTTATGATGTTATCACAAGTGTGAGGTTTAGGTGTATGTCTGAGTAAAACAATGATTGCTAGCACAAATAAAGTTGTAACGCCAGTTTGAAAGGAGATGACCAACAAAAGTTTTGTTACAGTATTTCGTGAAAGATGTGCTTGCATGCCTTACATGAGATGTCCATGCTACAATAGAGATTATGACATTGATTTTGATGCGTGCTAGAAGATTTGTGGCGGTTAAGTAATAGATTATCATCTTAGTATTGCACAAAGATTCAACACACAACCAGAAGAGATAAAACATTCAGTAGTGATACCAGAAATTTTTACGTGGAAAATCCGTAAATGGCAAAAGCACGAGGTTTTGCTTAGTTGTAAAAATTCACTATAAGTTGATGATTACAGAGACCCCTCCATCTCAAATGCTGGAAAGAGTTACCAAGTCTTTTGAATTACAACGTTAACGTGCGAATGAACTTGTTACAAGAAACGGACGGCAACCGAAAGCGATCGGTAGGTGATGGTCGACAGTGTTCGACGGCGGTCAATTGCGGTTGACGGAGGTTGGCGATGGCCAACAGCGGTCTGTTGTGATCGACGACAACAGGAGTGATGCAAGGCTTCAACTTATTCTCAAAGCTTCAAGCTCTTACTCAAGCCTCAAGTTCTTCTCCTCCTCAAGAGATAGATGAGGCTCTATTTATAGAGCTCTGGGTGCAATTAAAACAGGAATATGAACCATTTTAATTGAACGACTTGAAGAGCTTTCCTCGATCAGACGATATTTGATGGGCATTTGAGTGTCTTAACAATGTAGGAATTGCCCGATCTTGGGCTTATTAAATTCATCTCGTCAAGATGTTTGATTCGACTATGAACTCACCGGATTCGACATACGTTTGATCATCCAAATATGTCTCAAAAGCTTTCAAAAATGGTTTAATATCTTCATAAGGGCTTAATTTAGCTCATATTGGACCAATTTTGGTATCATTTTCGTTGAGCTGATCAATTGACTATAAGTTTACTAAAATCAAAGCTCTAGATGACTTTTTATCGAGATTTGAATATTTCTTGCTCAAAATATTGACTCAAGATCCGCATCATACCTCAAATTATAAGAAATTATTGGAGTTGTTTCAAAATTCTAAGAAGATAATCATAACATAAGTAAAGTTGAGGTGCAAATCTTGGAGGAGAAGTTCAAAAAAAGCAAATTTAGATGCGATGATAGCTACAACAAAAGTGTATTGTGCTACAAATCTTAAAGGAGATGGAACTCTAGAATAAATAATAATGTAAATTAGAAGAAAAGGCACCCACTTGTTTTAAAGTAAAATTATCAAAAAATAAATAAATAAATTGTCTTTTCACTCCAAATTTAAATATTTTCTCGTAAATATAATTGTTCTCTATAATTTATTCGTATATATAATTATTATTAGGGAAATTTACATTAATAGCACGCATTTCTTAAGGATTTACATATCTCACACCAAAATTTTCATAATTGTTGGCAAAGCATTTTGGTTATGCAGGAACAGATGGATTTGAGTATTAAAAAGTGATAATTAATGATATTTTTGACGTGATACGAAATAATTGAATGTTTAAGTGTGTAAATATGAAAGTTTTGGTGAGAAATATATAAATCCATAAGAATTATGTGCCATGTATTTAAATGCCCCTATTTATACATATGTGCGAGACTCAAAAATATTTTTTATTTTATTTTATGCCATGAATAAACATTCAATATTGCTTTGATCTTAAGTTTATTGAAGACGTATTTTATGAGTATATAGATATAAAGAATAATCAGTATATTATTATTATTATCATTTTTATAATCATTGTGATATATCCAATTGAATAAATTTAGACTTGATAATGTGATTTATCCTTCGAAAAATATTTTGTATTTTACCAACATACATACATGCGTACACACACACATATATATAAGATGTGTCACAATTTCAGGTCAATTGGCAGGACATCTGTTTGGGCTGCGTAAGTCTCATCTGATATGGGGTTTGAATCCCGCCTCTGTTGATTGTTGTCTTAAGGAGGGGCACTCAAATATTTAGGAGCGCGGGTCGCCCGTGGACTTGACGGTAGTTGAGCCAATATGGTGGGTTGGGAAGCTCACACACCAACCCATTCTTATATATAAATATAAATAAAACAAATATATAGAGGATAAGTTAGTGGATTGAAAGTCCAATCAATGGGTCCTAAGAGAGCAAAAGAACAAGTATACGTGGTGGGGACAAAGTTGAAAAAGTGGTCAATGAAAATTGTTCTGATTAGTTGCAATCACATATCTTTTTAAGAAAGCCGCAATATCACTTTTAGATTTTTTTTTATATGAATTTTAATATTTATTTGAATAAAAATTATTATGAGTAAAAATAGCTATTAAAATGCATCCCAATAGAAAATAACTAATTAATAATTATTTTCACATGAGCAATAGGCATTTGAGAAATTTAAAATTAATTTTTTTGGAAGAATATAGATCCTCATATCAAAATGATAGAAATAATTATCAACATGTGAATAAATATATGGATCTCGTGTCAAAAGATTAAAGAAATCTAATGTGAAGCATACATGACTCCATTGAATAGCAAATACGGAGTTATCGGCCCTCCACGTCTAAAATGGTGTTCTTGAGAAAGAGAGAGATTCTTATGGGAACCATGACCCTATTTATACTTAGGTGTATACATTATTTTAGCCCCTTATGACAATAAAATAAATACATGGTCTCCACTACACNATATAGATCCTCATATCAAAATGATAGAAATAATTATCAACATGTGAATAAATATATGGATCTCGTGTCAAATCATTAAAGAAATCTAATGGGAAGCATACATGACTCCATTGAACAACAAATACGGAGTTATCGGTCTTCCACGTCTAAAATGTTGATCTTGAGAAAGAGAGAGATTCTTATGGGGACCATGGCCCTATTTATACTTAAGTGTATACATTATTTTAGCCCCTTATGACAATAAAATAAATACATGGTCTCTACTACATATTAAGTTCATACAAATATTATGATCTCACATAATCCAAGTGATTAATCTTTATTTGATCACAATTACAAGCTTAAGAAAATTAAGATAGCACATGATGTATAATTTTAATATATATGGGCATACATATAAATTTTCTAGTTATCTCCCACTTGGATGGCCATACATATTATTTGATAAATATACATTATAAAATGCTTCTAAGTGCTAAAATCTTGCTATCTTTCAAAAAAGTATCTTTAGACAATCTTGTTGATAAATAATATTAACATAGGATCAAAGAGATCTGTCACTATATTTTTCTTGTAACAAGATCTATTTGATGATCACAATATTAATGTAATCAACGACATAGATCAAGTATGGATGTGAGCATGAAAATTTCATGANTGCTTCTAAGTGCTAAAATCTTGCTATCTTTCAAAAAAGTATCTTTAGACAATCTTGTTGATAAATAATATTTACATAGGATCAAAGAGATCTGTCACTATATTTTTTTCTTGTAACAAGATCTATTTGATGATCACACTATTAATGTAATCAACGACATAGATCAAGTATGGATGTGAGCATGAAAATTTCATGTAATGTGATCATATATTATGTCTATGTCTAACTGGTCCTGTATTTTAACTCAAAAGAGTTATCAAGAAAGTTTCAAATATTTCAATTAAAACTATATAATTTTATTTTAGAGTTTTCAAAAGATGAGATAATAATAAAAGTTTTGTCTTGTCAGAAAATATGTTTACAATAATTGAACATTATAACTTAACTCTCACTTGATGCCATACCATCAAGATAAACCACACTCATACCACTTACATGCTCNAAGTTTCAAATATTTCAATTAAAACTATATAATTTTATTTTAGAGTTTTCAAAAGATGAGATAATAATAAAAATTTTGTCTTATAAAAAAATATGTTAACAATAATTGAACATTATAACTTAACTCTCACTTGATGGCATACCATCAAGATAAACCACACTCATACCACTTACATGCCAATGAAACTCTTTAGGTGGTAAACCTTTTGTAATTGGATCCACAATCATCATATTTGTGTTCATATGTTCAATGAAACTTCAAAACTCTGAACTCTTTCTTTCATAATATTTTCATTTATTTCTCTCTTTATTTTTAATGGAGTTGACAGTTTGTCCATCATCGTGCACATCCTTTTTCCGAATAATTCTCTCTTCTGGATCAAGTGAATGATTAGGAGAAGAGAGAAATTAAAAAATAGGACATACGATAAAGACAAACAAACAAGAGAAAGAACTTAGAGAACTTCCTTACGACAAACCTAGTTAGAATAGGTCAAGCATACACGTCCAAACAAGATCAAATCAAAATATCTTGTGCCAAATATTTATGTAAGTATGCCTAGAAAAGCTATTCATAATCAGATATTCAGGTGTGTTTGTCTGTTCTGGGGTCCAAAGTGCTCCAATGGGGGTATATCTCACTTGGTTAATAACATCTTAGGTGTTGCCCAAAAATACTCTTGATCAAGAGATTTTTTCTTACATTAAAGTGATAACTGACACAGGGTTGTCAAAGGATGGTTATTTTGCATGAGAATGCTCTGATGCTTTTAAAGCTCCTGCTAAACCACATGGCATAAAGTAAGTCTCTCATGGTCCAACATGGGTAGTAGACTCATCGGCATATGGAGCCTACAAAAAAACCAGGTCATTTTGATGGGGCATCTCTATACATCAAAGCACATCGAGTCATCATGACTGATGATAAATTGTCGTATCCCAAATGGGTGGCAGCTCATGGTAATTGGGTTGTCAAGATTATATCAACGACAACAAGAGTTATGACAAGGGTCAAAGTGGGTATTCAATGGAAGAGGAGAGTAATCCCAAAAAGGTAGAGGTAGCCAGGTTGGGGCACCACAGACCCATCATCTTAAGACATGAGGACCCTAAGTCTACCTGGTCGTGAAAGTAGTCGACCAAACACGTCTAGAGATCCTTGATAAGAAATTTGTGAATTGCATCGTCTGCGGGAATCTTGGTAGCTCTAAGGTCAAAAGAATGAAACTCTATTCTATGATTATAAGGTGGAGCTCCAAGATGTGAGACTTATACCCACCAAAGTGAGAAGGATGTCACTGGAAAGAATATAAATGGGGGTTCAACTACAAAGCTGGAAACACTCCCAACAAAAAGATTTACACCCTGTCGAGGTCAGAGAGTCTTTTAACAACCTGAGCACACTATGCAACCACCTAAATATAAATATCTGTTGGGTTAATCAGGTTGGAGAAGCATGGGAACTTCTTCCCGGGGCATGCAAATGTTGCAGTTATCTAGAGTGGTCATTAGATATTGTGGAGGCTCTATTATATGACTTGAGTGAGAGTCATGTTGTGTAACACATTTAAAATCCTGCTCGAAAACCATACAGGAAAATAAAAGTAGTTTTTTAAAAGTCTTGATAATTTTAATCCTAAAATTTTAATTATCCTAATATTTTATTATTAGGATTTTGAGTGAAAAATTTATAACTTCAAGGTCCTTGATAAATCTATATTATAATTTTTGTAGCATCTCAAATCAACCAGAAATAAACAAGAGAAAACAATTCAGAGATGCAAACATGTGAGAAATAAAGTAAAGAACAAAAAAATAACGAAAGGCTAGTACTTTTGGGTCGGCAACATATCCCAAAAAAAGGTGGTCAGACACCACATAAATACACGTCTTGTCATAATTTTATACATAAATGAGAATTAGAATTAAGCTGCAAGACACAAGCTTGCTGCTTCTGGTTTTTGTCATGTGGTTCTGTCTGCATGGCGCCTTGGGGGCCATGCTCGACTCTCCTAAGACTAAAAAGTACATAGGAAAAATTAAAAAAAAAGATTAAACCTAAATGAAAATAACATTATCGGAAAAGCCAATAAACATGCAACATATGATAACCATGCATTTTTATCAGAGTGAGCTAAATGACACCTACAAGCAAAATTTTAGCATAAATCATTACTTGCTCCCCCTTTAATGATACATGTGTGTGTGCATAGATATAGACACAACTCCCTACAGAAGAACCTAATATACTACCATGCATATCAAAATCAGTAAACATGCAAGCACGGTAAAAACACAAAAGGTGATGCCTGGATAGGTCAACTAAACAAATAGAGAACTATATCGAGGACATAAAAAAAGACTACCTAGCATCCTAGTCCTTAGTTAACACATCATCTAACGTAGTGTCCTAACACGACATCTAAGTGAGTCCAAAGTTATGTCAGTGGGCTGGCGTATGGTTTAACAGGGTCAGCCGTCACCGACCCCATCCTAGGATCCAAGGATTCTAAGAGATGTCACTATATGCAGGTTTTGCAAAAGCTTTTGAAAAAATTGACCTCATATTACGGTCTAAAGTAGGGATGCATGTAGTTTCAAAAATAGATTTTTGAAGCATAAAGCAATAAAAAAATTAAATTTTTATACTTTAAAATTGGTCCTGAGAAAATGAAAGCATAAGAGACACACATTAGACCCCTTGGAACTTTAGCACAACATACTCGTGCTTGTCATGGTGCAGTAACTAGTATTTCCCACTAAGACATCCTCGCGTGAAATTCTAGCTATCGCGTCATTATTAACAGGGAGTCCTAACCCAACGAGTCAACTTCATCATCGAGAAAATTATAATTCAAATTTGTTATGGAAATTAGATTTATTTTAAAATGAATATAATGTAAATTTCGATGGGTATACAATATAAAATATTATAAAAGTTATATTAATTCAACTTAAATTAGAATATTTTCACCTAATTTTCTTTTATAAAAAAGCTCTATTTTAACTGTATCGCAGTCACGTGCGTACTACCAGTCCACCAATCACCGCAAATGGACAAAAGCAATAAGTGAGACCTAGCACGTGTTTAATTGAGTGCAAAATTTCAAATCTTTATTCAATAACTTTTAAAGACATTTACATTCATACCACCATATTTTTATGTATTTACATTTTCAAAATCTAAATTTAATTTTTTTTTTGCATTTATATCACTCATATCTTTCATATCACATCAAATATATCACTGTTTTATTTAAATAAATAAAATACGCATTTTAATACATGAATAAGACCAGTTTTATGTGAATTAAAACTTAGATGTTGGTTATGTAAATACATAGAAATTAAGTGGTATGCAATGTGAATCTTCCTATTTTTATATAGAAAACTAAATATATGAATTGAAATAATCTATCAAAAATTTTAAACATAATTTAATACATAATATTAACTATTTTCCCATTTCTAATTTACTTTAATTATATAAATTTTATAATATATATAAAACCAACTTAGGCTTAGACTACTTGAACTAAATGAATATCTCCAAGCTAAATTTACTGATTTTTTTTAATTATTTTAAAATAAATTTAATAAATTAATATAACTTTAAATCAAATATCCTCACTTATTATTATTATTAGCGCAGATAACCGGCGTAAAGTTGCAGAGCGCACCACTGCTGACCGGAGCTATATTCATGGCGGAAAACCAATACGACCTAAGCCCTCGAATCCTTTGCTTCCTCACCATCCTCAACTCTCTCCTCCTCTGCCTCGGCAACACAGGAGGCCCGATCCTACTCCGCACCTATTNATATATATATATATATATATATATATATATATAAGATGTGTGGCGTTCTCAGGTCAATTGGTAGAGCATCTGTTTGGGCGGTGTAAGTTTCATCTGGTATGGGGTTTGAATCCCGCCTCTGGTGACTGTTGACTTAAGAATGGGCACTCAAATATTTAGGTGCACGGGTCGCCCGTAGACTTGATGGGAGTTGAGCCAATATGATGGGCTGAGAATCTCACCCCCAGCACATTCTTATATATAAATATAAATAAAACATATATATATA
>JXCR01125768.1:290769-302855 GCA_002079205.1 Phalaenopsis hybrid cultivar | reverse complement strand
TAAACTATGAAAATTATGGGGTCAGTTTGACTTCATCTTTTTCAAAATTAAATTTTTTTTTTTAAAAAAAAAACGTCCTTCCAAAGCGGGCAGCGGGATTTCAGTTCCGATGACCGACAGCTTCTTACGGGCAAACCCCACACCAAAAATAGTGCCGACACATATAAACCATATGAATGTGTTTGTCTTGAGTAGATGAAGGTGTAAGAACAAACCCAAAGTGATTTGATTGAGTCTAGCTTGAGATCTTAAGGTTTTAGTGTGAATGGCTTACGGGTTAGGTCATTTAGGGACGATGAACAGATGTCGCTCGATCGTGCATTTATTCCATGGACGGTCGTGATGGAGCCAGACGAGGAGATGATATGTGAACCGCGAGACGTGTGGTGCTAAGGTGGCTGGCAGCATCAATTAGCATAGCACCGTGTATAAAGTTTGATGCACCGTAGGATATGGTGGTGCTGACTGGTTTAAGTAGAAAAATCTGGATTTATTTGATTTATTTAATTCTCAAATCTTTAAAAATTCATATCTTTTCAAAGAGAAATCATAAAAATAAATTAAAAACGCCCTCTTACACAGTGAATAGAGGAGAATAATGTGGATTAAAAATAAAAAATATTTGCTTAATCCTTGATTTTTAATTAATTAAATACTCCCTGTGGTATTTCAATTCATTATGACTAAGTATTTCTCACCATAGCTTGAAATTTTGAGGGTATATTCCTCCTGAAAGAGGTTAAGTTCTTTGATTTTTCCAAGGTCAGAGGACATCTCTGTGCTTATAGCCCTAATTCTCAAGATCATATGGCTATTTTGTCTTAGTTTAATTATATAAATTAAAATAGCACTTAAAAAATTATGGGATAAATTTTAGTAGGTTTCCTGTGGTCAGAGAAGCTTAGAAAAAATATCATGATGCTTTGAATTGTACTTTTTTATATTTAATTAAGTTTTTATATCTTGTGCTAATTTATGTAAATTAAATAATATTAAAAATTTAACAAAATCAATTCCACATTGTGTGAAAACATCATGTTAACCCACGGTAAAATTTTGGAAATTATTTGATTAACTTTAAGCACTAAAATTGATTTTTTAAGAAACATTATATTTTTCTCACAAAAATAGTTGAATTAAATTAAATACACTTAGGAAAATTATAAAAAGTGGTTTTCTGAGTTCTTTGTGATCAGAAGCACTTAGGAAAAATAAAAGTTATTTTTGATAAAATACTTGATTTTTTAGCTATATTTTGAATTTAAAGTAATTAAAAATAATTAAAAATTTCCAAAAACACAAAAAATATTTCAAAATTTTCTTAATGGTTCCCTGATCACTTGAGGCCCATTAAATATTTTTCCTAATTTTTCTAAGTTAAAAATAAATTTCCAAATGCCTTAAAATAATTTTTCCTTAATTTTCTCATTAAAATAATTGTAATAAATAAATTAAAAATCATAAAAATACAAATTTGTTTCTCTAAGTTCTTTAAGCTCAAAGAGGTTTAATAATGATATAAAAATAATTTTTGTAATTAAAACTTATTTTCCTATTAATTAAATCACCAAAAATTAATAAAAGATTTATAAAATTAAATTAAAATTTTGATTCAAAAAATCATGAAATTTTTTCTAAGTGTTTTTGTAACCTAAAGGAACCTCTAAATACTTTTATCATAAAGAAAAAACATTATTTTGATTTTTTAAATAAATTAATTTTCAAAATCCAATTTTCTAAGTTAAAATAATGATTTAAGATTAAAAATATGAAAATCACATTTTCTCCCCTCATATTTTAATTGTCTCCATGGATAGGGTACTCTGAAATCTTTTAAGTCACTTGAATTGACCTTAATGAGTTATGAGGTGAAGAGCCCCAAGGGTAAAATGGTAATTTTAGATTTTGATATTTCAATCAAAATTTAGGATTAATTGATGGGAAAATGGGTTATTTTGATCCTAATGAATATGTTTGGATGATTGAAATATAGTGGGTTTAAAGGAAGAAACCAACTTGTCACCTTTCCACAATAAGAATAAAATTATAATTTGTTAAATCATCAATAATTGGAAGTTAGTCAAGATCAAATGATTTACAAGAGATGGGCTTAAACTAGGGAGATGATGCTTCACTTATGATTAAGTCCACAATTAATGATAACTTGATTTCCTTTAGTGAAAATCCATATCACTTATATTAAAATTCTAACATTTGTTAATCTTTCTCCCATTAGATTTTTTAAGGGGCTTGGTAGTGATTTAGGCTTGATTTTAAAATTCATTTGATGGGATTTAGAAGGATAATATGATTGATGATTAATACTGTGGATGATTTATGTAATTGTCCACAATTAAGGACAATTACATTTGCTAAATCTCAAATTTTCACTTATAGACAGACAAACTATGGATGATCTATCAAAATAGACCAAATAACTTATTTCTTGTAAAGAATCCATATCTTCTGGCTAATAGTAACAAAAGTCTGAAACCCAGGAAATTTTCTTTATAATAGAATGAACCATTTTTTTATATCATAGGCTCTAAGAGAGCAAAGCACCAAAGCTTATGTATCTTGATCAAATGAAGGAATCTATGAAGGGATTGAGGGTGAGCAATACCCCTCACATTACAACATAGAAAATTAATCATGGTTACTAGATTTTCCCTTTCCCCTAGTCCTGGAAAGGGAATCTAGAACTTGATTAATAAAACTAATTGCATGAATACAATCATTTTGTAGCCTTTTTAGTTCATGCAACCCTCTTCTATTCTTCTTGGTATGTTGAAGGTTCCTTTGATGTTCCAAGGAGGGAGAGATAATTTCACCTACAGTAGGTTGGGAGGAATCCCCCTTCAAAAGAAAATCAGATTCACCAGAGGGAAGAATATGTATAGAAGCTTTATTTTCTCTTTTAGACATTTGTATCTGCTACTCCTCCAACGCTTCAGCATCAAATTAATGGAAACATCCTCTTAAGGGTGCAGGTTTTCAACAATAGGGGATGAGGGAGGGAAGTTAACAAAAGTGCTGGGGGAAATAGGTCAAATTGAGAGTCACCCAAATTTTCAGGCTCATTGAGGGGCACCCCAGGGACCTCCATAGAGGGAATTAAAGGTGGCATAGCAGAAGGAATTGAAATAGGAATTGTTTCAACAAGCTGCTGAGAATCTCTGTTAACCTCAAGGACTTTAGATGGGCTAGTAATGTTAACTTAACCTTCTTTAGCAATTCTCTGATCAGGATGTAATCTATAACATTTCTCATTGGAATGACCAAACATCCTGCAATGGTAGTAATAAATGACCTTTGCTCCATGAAAATGGATTGCCAATAACCATTATGTTTTGTACCAAGCTAAATTCTATCTATGTCAGGTTGAGTGATGTCCTTTTGTGCCAATATTCTTTCAAGAGCAAATCTAGTAAGATTAAAAGTGGAAATATCCAATTTTAATGGTCTATCAAGCTGATTCCCAAAAGAATACAGAACTTTATGATTGAAGAAAGGTAGTTTCAACACTGGGAGTTTATACCAAATTAGAATGATAGGGGGTTCTTTAGTAGGATCCAAGTCCATAGACCTTTTAAGGATTTTCATTTGAACATCCCTTATGGAAATGTATTTTTTTAAAAAAATTTGAGCATAGTCCTCTTCAGTTGACAAATAAATCCTGATGTGCATACCATCAAAAAGTTTAACTTTCCAGCTGTCCACTAATCTGAAAACATCAAAAGCCCTTCTGATGACTTCCATCCGAGGATGCCCAAGTTGAAATTTTCCCACGAAGGTAAATTTGTAAATATCTATTTGGGAGACCATTTCACCTTCAGAAAAGAACAAGACAAGTGATCCTACCTTCCTAGTTCCTTTATTAATGATGCTACATTCAGTTCGATCAGCCATGAGATCATGGTAAAGTTGAGGAAAAACAAGCTTATCCCCAAGGGTTGAACCACCATCCTAACCAACAACATCCACATAGGAACCTTTCCCCACATATTTGGGGTCAGTCACTGCTAAATCCATGGACAAAGAGCAGAAAAAAGCAAAAAGCCAAAGCCAATAAATCCAATAATAGAAAGGTGAAAAGTAAGGCAGAGAGGAAGACCCACACCACCAATGGAACAGTGACCAAACTCAAAAAATGAAAACCCAGGAAGAAACAAAAGTGTGAAGAACACCAAGCAAAGAACCACTAAATCAACCAACCCCAAAAGCAAGATAGCTTGCAACTCATTACCCAAGGAAGAAGCCAAGAATCCATAGATCTCCAAACCCTAGCAGAGCAAGAGCAGAAACCACCACCATGCTTTATCACCATCAATAGAGCAGGAACCATCAAGCTTTATGCTCTATTGATGGTGATAAAGTGGCTGGTGCTGATGGTTTTACTTCTACCTTTTACAAAAAATCTTGGGAGGTGGTGAAATTTGACATTGTGGAGGCTGTTCAGGCCTTCTTTAGGGGGGAGGATATGCCACAATATTTTTGCTCAGTCCACCATAACTTTAATCTAAGGTGGATCAAAAATCTAGTTGGGATCATTTTATACCCATATCTCTTACAACTATGTTGTCTAAGCTTTTTAGCAAACTTTTGGTTTTCAGATTAAGACCACATTTATCTTGGATGATTTCTCCTAATCAATCTGCTTTTGTTACAGGCAGACAAATTGCTGATAATGTTCTACTTACTCAGATCTCTTTCTTGATATTGACAAGCCTTGCAGGGGGGTAACCTCATGTATAAGCTTGATGTTTCTAAAGCTTATGATACTATCAGTTGCAATTTTATTTTGGAGGTTCTTAAAGCAAGGGGGTTTCAAAATTATTTATGTCAGATGATTCATAGATGGAATAATAATAATTCTTACACCATTCTTCTTAATGGGAATTCTCAAGGGCAGTTCCAAGCTACTAGGGGTATCAAACAAGGGGACCTTCTTTCTCCATACATTTTCATTTTGGCTATGGACTATTTATCAAGGCTTCTTAACCAGAATATTTCTGAAACGGAGTATATCAGATTTGCTAATAAAGCTAATTATTCCATAAGTCATTTATGTTATGCTAACGACTTCATTTTTTTTTCTAATGCTTCAAAACCAGCAGTGAAGAATGTTTTCAGTTTGCTGAACTTGTTTCAACAGATTTTTGGTCTTTCTCTGAACCCAAAAAAAAGCCAACTCATCTTTAGCAATAGGCTTAATGCTGCTAGTAAAAACTGGGTTAAAGACTTCACTTGATTTAGATCTGCTACCAACCCTTTTGTTTAACTTGGGGTACAATTAATTAAAGGTAGGAAGAAGCAAACTCAATTTGATGAGGTTGTTTCTAAGATTTCCAAACAAATCTCTTGCTAGACTAATTTTTATTCATCACAGGGGGGAAGATTAACCTTAATCAAAATTATCCTGGCTTCTTTCCCTTTGTACATTATGCAAATGCTAAAGATGAAAAAAGGTACACAGAAGACCTTAGAGGTGATGTTGAACAATTTTTTGTGGGAAGGAAAACACAAACAAGCTCACTGGATTAGCTAGGATAAGCTTTGCCTACCTCTTGCTGCAGGGGGGCTTGGTATGAAATCATTTAAACATCTTCATGATATCTTCTACTGTAAACTTGGGATCAAATTTAGAGAAAAAGATATTTGTGGGCTAACTATATGAAGTTGAAATATTGCAAGCACTCTCAACCAACGACTATCTGCAGAAAACTTGGGGATTCTAAAATTTGGACTGAACTCCTACACATCAGAAATGTGGCTGAAGATATTTATATCTGGGATATGGGAGAAGGATNTCTCCCTACATTTTCATTTTGACTATGGACTATTTATCAAGGCTTCTTAACCATAATTTTTTTGAAAGGGAGTATATTAGATTTGCTAATAAAGCTAATTATTCCATAAGTCATTTATGTTATGATGATGACTTCATATTGTTTTCTAATTCTTCAAAACCAGCAGTGAAGAAGGTTTTCAGTTTACTGAACCTGTTTTAACAGATTTCTGGTCTTTCTCTGAACCCAAAAAAATGCCAAATCATCTTTAGTAATAAGCTTAATGCTGCTAGTAAAAACTAGGTTAAAGACTTCACTGGATTTAAATCTGCTACCAACACTTTTTTTTTATCTTGGGGTATAATTAATTAAAGGTAGGAAGTAGCAAACTCAATTTGATAAGGTTGTTTCTAAAATTTCCAAACAAATCTCTTGCTGGACTAATTTTTATATGTCACAGAAGGGAAGATTAACCTTAATCAATAAGTATCCTGGCTTCTTTCCCAATGTACATTATGCAAATGCTAAAGATGAAAAAAAGTACATAGAAGACCTTGGAGGTGATGTTGAACAAATTTTTGTGGGAAGGAAAACACAAACAAGCTCACTGGCTTAGCTGGGATAAGCTTTGCCTACCTCTTGCTGCAGGGGGGATTGGTATGAAATCATTTAAACAACTTCATGATATCTTCTACTGTAAACTCTGGATCAAATTTAGAGAGCAGAAATCTTTACGGGCTAACTATATGCAGTTGAAATACTGCAAGCACTCTCATCCAACAACTATCTGCAGAAAACCTGGGGATTCTAGAATTTTGACTGAACTCCTACACATCAAAAATGTGGCTGAAGATCTTTTTATCTGGGATGTGGGAGAAGAAAAAATTGATTTTTGGCTGGACAACTGGCTACTTGATGGTAAGTTAGAGCCACCTGCCTCTCTGGGCTCAGCTATTAGCCTTCCTATTCAATTATGCTGGAATGGTCATTATTGGAATAAAGATATGTTGGCTTCTTTGGTGAATCCTGAAAAATTGTATCAAATCCTTAAGCTCCCAATCACTCCACATAAGCTAGATAGAATTTTGACTAAAAATCCTCCTCATACCTCTCTTACCAAATTTGCATATTATCTNAAGATATGTTGGCTTCTTTGGTGAATCCTGAACAATTGTATCAAATCTTTAAGCTCCCAATCACTCCACATAAGCCAGATAGAATTTTAACTAAAAATCATCCCCATACCACTCTTACCAAATTTGCATATCATCAATTAAACACGTGGCAGCTCAAGGATTGAGGTTAAGCCATGTGGGTGTAATATCTCAGCCCCTCAATGTCCCTCTTCACTTAGAGATGTTTTCATAGTATTATTCCCACTAATGATATACTTAAACTTAAGGTTTTAAAAGGACCTTCCATATGTAGTTTATGTTGTCAACATGAGGAATCCTTTAATCATTTATTCTTCTCTTGTCTTGTTGCTCAAGGGGTTTGGACATAGGTGGCTTCTAAACTCAATTTCCCTTCCCATCTGTTAGTTTTTGAAAACTTTCTTGACTGTTGGAAGGTTTGGAAAGAGAACCATGTTGAAATAATCCCTTTTATTACTACATGGTTCATCTGGATGGCAAGAAATAGCAGTAACTATGAGGGAAGAATTCAAAGTGCCACACAAATTGTTATTAACTGCTATGCCTATACTCTTAAGATAATCAATCTCATGGATTACAATATTAAAGTTTCTGGGTCCTCCCAAGTCCTTAATACTAAAATTTCTCCTTCTGTCAAATCACATTTCCTTCTGTTCCATTGGAGGAAACCTATTTATCCTTGGATAAAAATCAACATTGATGGGAGTTTTAGAAGACATAGTGCTGGTATTGGGGGGATTTTCAGAAATCACTTTGGGGAATGCCTACTATTTTTTCAATCACCAACTAATGCTTTAAATGCTTTACAAGTTGAAGCCTTAGCTGTTGTATGGGCAATTCAAATTGCTATTGTTATGGGATGGAACCTTCTTATTGTGGAACTAGACTCCTCCTGGCTAGTCCAGCTTTTAAAGGATAACATCTCCACACCTTGGTTTCTTCTCCCCATTTTTAAGCAAATTGTTCACATAAAGATTACTCACAACTTACAGATTAATTGGAATCATATCTTCAGGGAGGGTAAAAGATGTGCTAATTGGCTTGCACATCAAGGTGCATTGACTATGTTGCCTTTAGTGAATATCACCCCCTCCCTCCAGAGCTGGCTTTGTTGATTAATGCAGATCTGTCTGATCTGCCTTATATTAGAAGGGGGGTGTCAACTGCTGAAACTTTTAATCATTCTTCCTAGAAAGGGCTTCTTGTTTCCTTGGGTCCTTACTGATTTGGAACTTTCTATTTTATTCTGCAGCCCCTCTTGTATGGGGAAATGTTTTGACAGGTTATAATTAGATTTTGTTTTCTTTTTGGTGGAGCCCTTTTAGCCACTTTTGGGTGGACCTTGGTCTCCTTTTGTGAACCAAACCCCCTCCAGCTTTTGAAACCTTTTNATATATATATATTATATTTTATTTTATTTTTTTGAGTAAGGAGCCAAGCTCCAATTCATTAATGAAAGAAAAGCCAAATACAAGGGAAATAAAAAAAGGTGAAAAAAGAGGGCCTATACAAAAGAAGGCAACCTCTCAAAAACAACAAAAGGAGTTATCTGATATAAGGGAGAGGCAACAGATCACTGGATAAAAGGAAATCTAGTGGGGGTGGAATCCTTCTCCTCACTAAAGGTTCTTCAGTAGAAAGACCCCTTCTAGCCAGCCAATTGGAGGCTCTATTTCCTTCTCTGTGGATGTGGGAGAACTTGATAGAGCAATTCTTAAGCAATTGATGAAGTCCAGAAATCTAGCTGATTAAATTCCATGGAGTATCATAAGAACCATGGATAATGTTAATAAGCTGCAAGGAGTGAGATTCAACCCATAGCTGGTTAAAATGGCAAGATCTGGCTAAATTGATGGCCCAAAAGACAGCTTGACATTATGCTTCAAGGGAGGCTAAAGCTTTAACAGGAGATTGAAAAAACAAGATACATCTCCCCTCATAATTCCTAAAGACACCACCAATACCAGCAGATTGAGATTTATAGCTACCATCAGTATTAACTTTGGTCCATCCAAGCTTTGGGAGAGTCCAGCAAATTTTCAAGATTTTGGCAATGTGAGGCTTGAGAGATGGGCTCAGCTCCAACATAGCTTCAAACTTTTTAAATTTAATCATTTTTTGTCTAAAAGCAATATAATTTAGACCTACCTTCATAGGATCTAGATGGGAGTTGTCATGCTTTAACTTGTTTCTAGCCATCCAAACAAATCAAGCCACAATGCTGGGGATGTCCTGAAGATTGAATCCCCTCCAATCTGACTAGCAATAATAAAAAAACCTTCCATGTTAGATTCATAGTTGGGGTCTTGAGTTTACCATTCATAAAAGACCAAACATCCTGTACCCATGGGCAGGCAAAGAAAAGATGGGTAATAGTTTCCTCATGGGACAGGCAGAAAATACATCTAGAGGGACCCCTCAGACCCTTTAATTTCAATATATCATCAGTGGGAATAAATTTTAAGAATAGTCTCCATATGAAGAAAGACATGGATGGAGTGAGGAATTTATTCCAGATTGTATGGCCCTAATGCACCACCAGTTGGGGAGGCCAAGAGGAGATTAAGTTCTTTTTTATAGCAATTCTGTCTTTTACTCCAAGGTTTACAGAAAGTTTCTGAATATTGGATATTTGAGAAGGGCTACAGAAAGGAAGAATTGGAGTAATATTCCACTTATCATGTTCCCAGATGTCCTTCACAAGCAATGGAGAGGCTGGGGCATTATGATCCTGAAGAAGGCATCCTTTTAAAGACCAATTATCCCACCAAAGGTTTACCAAGCCCTCACCAATCTCCCAGACATACATTTGTTCAACATCCTTCCTAATCTGTAACATCTTTTTCCAGATGGGGGAATCATATATATATATATATATATAAGTGGAGCTGGTGGCGACTGGGGGTGCTTTGCTAGGGTTTTCGCAAGGAAGATGAACTATTGGTGTTGGCTAGTGGTGAGCAAAGTGAATGTGCTTCTCTTATGGGATCTCCTCTCTTCTAGGTCCTGCTACAAGTGCTTGGATATCAAATCTGCACTTTCTCAAGTGTGGAAAGTTGCCTCCTTCTACTTTTCCATTGAAGGCTAAGCTAGTTTACTTGTCTTGGCTTCTTCCTCCTTTGGCTTCACCTATTGATGTGGAGACTAATGCACAATGGTTTAAGGCCACCTATGCTGGGGTATTTGGCCATTCTGCTGATGTTCTTCAAGATCCTGATTTGCTAGTCTTCCCCCAAGTCTTCCATGATACTGCTGCTGGTAAGGTTGATAGCCCTTGTATTCATCCTTTAGGCCTTAAGGAATGAGAACCTGCTATTTTTTTCACCCAGCAAGAGATCTCTTCTCTCAATGATCAAGTTAAGTTTACCCTGGTGGGTAAATTTTAGTTGGGGCATCCAAAAATGGATTTGGTTAGAAATTTCTTTTCTTCACTGAATTTCATTAGAGCATGGAAAATAAGCCTTCTTGATGGCAGACACTTGCTGATACAACTCTCTGTTGAGAAGGACTATGTCAAGCTTTTTGCCAAATAATCCATACAAATTGTTGGAACCACTTTGAAGGTTTTGAAATGGACACCAGGTTTTGACCCCAGTAAGGAGCCACCTATTGTTCCCTTTTGGTTTAAATTTTCAGGTCTTCCTCTTCCTTTTTTCAACTTAAATGCTCTCTTTAATATTGGTTGTGCCCTTGGAAGACCTTTGAAAGTGGATGCCCCTACCTATAATAAAGCTAGACCTGCTTTGGCTAGAATCCTCATTGAAATGGATATTACTCTCCAAGAATTAAAAAGAATCTAGATTGGGTCTAAAAATGATGGTTTTTGGCATAAGGTTCAAAGACCCTACTACTTTAAACACTGCAAAATTTTTGGTCACACCATGGATAGCTGCTATAGGCTGCACCCCCCTCAAAAAAAAACCTCCCACCCTAAGGAGACAACCATTGGGTCTTCTGAATAGAAGCCTGATCCATCTGTCCCCTACCCCCCCCCCCCATTCGGCTGTTGTGCCCCCTTTGAGGAGACTGCTGGTGCCATTTTGGACACTACTCAAATTTCTACTACCCCATTTGATTCCAATGCCCCCTCTTCAGCATCTCCTGGAGCTTTCAGCTAAGAGCTAAATAAGGTGACTATCATCACTCTTATATCCTCTGTGAGCACCCCTAATGGTGGCACGGAGGAAAAAAGAGAAGTAGTCATGAATTTTAATAAGGACCTATATATTCCTGATGAAGGAAGAATTGAAGAAATGAAACACCTCTTAGAGGAGGACTGGAAATTACATACATCCAAGAAAAAAAAGAAACAGGTCTCAGAAGTTCAGAAATGGAGGTAACACTATTTTGGTTGGAGGCAAGGTTTTGCCTGCTCCATCTCCCCCTCCATCTAGAGGAAGAACCAGTTCAAGATCTCAGCCTTCACTACATCTCAATCCACCAAATGATTAACTTTTTTTGTTGAAATATAAGGGGCATTGCCCATCCTCAGTCAATTAATAGACTTATCATCTTAATAAAAAATACAAACCTTGGTGATTTGCTATTCTTGAACCTGTGGTTCATATAAATCCTCAGAGATTTATAAGTAAGTTCCCTAGGTTTACTTATTTTGATAATACTAATAATAAAATATGGTTTTTCTGTAGAAAAGAGATCCAGTGGTGTAGCTTAGTGAATCACCGCCAATTTATTCATCTATCCCTCTTAAAGAGCATGTGTTATGCCACTTTCATATATGTTGGTTGCCACAGAGAGGACAGAAAATATTTATGGCTTGATCTTTAGAAAATCAGTGAATAAATGTACTCCCCTTGGTTGGTAGGGGTGATTTTAATTGTATTACTCTTGCTGTTGAAAAGTTTGGGGACAGGATCCCTAACATTTCCAAAATGACAACCTTCAGTGATAATATTCAGAAGGCATGTTTATTTGACTTGGGTTTTCAGGGTTTCACTTAGAAGAGAGGACACATCTGGGAAAGGCTTGATAGAATTCTGGTCAATGATCATTGGTTCCAACATTATCTCCTCACCTTTCTCACTCATCTACCTCTTGCTGGGTCTGACCACAGGCTTTTACTCATTTCTATTACCTCTAACCAAAATCATGTTCAGCCTATTCCTTTCAGATTTCTGAATAT
>JXCR01125768.1:277371-288770 GCA_002079205.1 Phalaenopsis hybrid cultivar | reverse complement strand
ATATATATATATATATATATATATATATATATATATATATAATACTACTTATAAAAACAAATAAGTAACATAAATAAATATAAATATGGGTTGCCTTCCACAAAGCGCTTCGTTAAATTTCATCAGCCCGACATTCCAAATCTTTACTCTGAGCGACCCAACATTACTGTATCTTTAAGAATTTGTCTTTAACCATCAAAATATTGTTTTAGTCTGTGCCCATTCACTTTAAATATATTTCAGGTCTTGAAATCTTCAATATTAACAACTCTATAGGGATAGAATTTTACAACTGTGAATGGCCATGTCCATCTAAACTTCAATTCTCCGGAAAAAATTAATCTTGATTGTATAATAAAATTTCTTGTCCATGCTCAATTTCCTTTTTTAATATCTTTTGATCATGTCATTCTTTCATTTTCTCTTTATATATCTCAGTATTATCACAAAATTCATTCTTATTTTCTTAAAGCTCATTCAATTGCAATATTTATTTTCTCACTAGCATTTTTTAACAACAACAACAACAACAACAAAGCCTTAATCCCACTATGTGGGGTCAGCTTCATGAATCTTGTTTCTCCATTGCATCCTATTTAGTGTCATATTTTCATTTAGTTATAGTAAATTAAGATCATTTTTAATACAATAAGCCCAAGTCTTCTTAGGTCTACCTCTACATTTCTTAACACAAGTCGAATCTAAAACATCTACTCTCCTAATCGGATCATCAGATGGTCGACGTTTAATGTGACCAAACCATCTAAGATGACTTTCTCTATTTTTTTCTGTCATGGGAGCTACACCAACCCTATCACAAATATATTCATTCTGTATTTTGTCTCTAAGTGTAAAGCCACTCATCCACCTAATCATTCTCATCTTAGCAACACTTAACTTATTATTATGTTCTCTCTTTTAAAGGCCAACATTCAGCGCCATATAGCATTGCAGGTCTCACCACCGTCTTATAAAGTTTTCCTTTCAATCTTAGCGATACTTTTCTATCACACAAAAGGCCCGAAGCATTCCTCCACTTCAACCAACCAACTTGAATTCTACTATTAACATCCCCATCTATATCACCATTACTTTGTACAAAGGACCCAAGATATTTAAACCATTCACACCTTTTAATAATTTTATCACCCAAAGTCACACTTATGTCATTAAAGCTATTACTACTAAAATTACATTCCATGTATTCACTTTTAGTTCTACTTAAACGAAGGCATTTAGACTCAAATGTAGACCTCCATAATTCAAGTTTTTCCTGGGCTTTTTCTCTCGTTTTGGCCACGAGAAGAATATCATCAGCAAAAAGCATACACCAAGTACATCCTTCTATAGATGTCCAGTAAGACCATCCATAACTAAAGCAAAAAGATATGGGCTTAAAGTCGATCCCTAATGTAATCCAACAGAAATAGGAAAATATTTTTTCAATCCTCCTTCAGTTTGAACACAAGTAACAGCTCTAGTGTACATATCTTTAATGACTTGAATATAAGTCATATCAACACATTTCTTCTCGAGAACTTTCCAAAGGATATAAATTGGAACCATATCCNAATGGAGTTGACTGGTGTTGCTGGGAAGCTTGTTCTTGGTGCTGGCTGGTTCTTGAAGAAGCTCTTTTGGCTGTGTTGGAACTTTTGGTTTTGTTCTTGGTGGACTTGCTGGGGTTGTTGAGGTTTCTTGCTGTTTTACTGTTTCATTGGGCAGTTCAAGCTCCTCTGCTTCTTTTGTTGTCTTTCCTTGGTGAACTTTAAACTTTCTTGGAAGCTGTGGTTTCCTGCCTTTGGGAAGTTCTCTTGCTTGGGTAGCACCTGTCTGCTTTTCTTTACCTCCCTTGTTGGTGTTTGTTTTTGGCCTGGATCCTTGTTTGGGGTCCTGGTCTAGTAAATCATGAACACCCCTATTGATTTGGAAACCAACTTGTAATGGAGCAAAGCCACATATGCTGGAGTGGTGGTAATCCTCCCTCCCCTTTTCGGGATCCTGATTTACTTGTCTTCCCTCAGGACTTTCATAACACTGTTGCTGGAAGAGGATCTGCTGCCTGCATTAACCCTGTGGGTATTAAAGATGGGGAATCTGCTGCCTTTTTTTCTGAAAATGAGCTTGTTGACCTAAACTTGGAGGTTCAGTTCACTCTTATTGGTAAATTCAGCTTGGGACATCTAAAGATGGAGCTAGTCAGAAAATACTTTGAATCCCAGAAGATTTCAGAATGGAAGCTAGGGCTATTGGATGGTAGACACCTCCTAATCCAGCTGACTAAAGAGGAGGACTATGCCAGAATTTTGGCAAAGCAATCCATCATAATTGCTGGAACAGAAATGAAAATCTTAAAATGGTCACCTGATTATGATCCATCACAAGAACCTCCCACAGTGCCTATTTGGTTTAAGCTACCTAAGCTGCCTTTGAATTTATTTAAAATGAATGCTTTGTTCAATATAGGGTGCATCTTGGGTACACCTTTGAAGGTTGATGCTGCTACTTTTAACAAGGCAAGACCAGCCAGTGCAAGAATCTTAGTGGAGAGAGATGTGACTCTACCTGATGTTAAGAGAATATGGATTGGGGACACTCAAAGAGGTTTTTGGAAAGAAGTGATCATGGAGCAAAGACCACACTACTGCCAACATTACAAAATGTTTGGACATAATAGGGAGAGATGCTACAGATTGAAACCTCCCATCAGAAGAACTCACCACCAACCTGAGCAGGAGTTGGAGAATGCCACTAACAAAATTGAGGAAACTGGAAATACAGAAGTGCAAAAGAAGACAGTGTATGCTGAAGGGCATGAGAAGCCCCCCACTCAAATGGTCCCTCACTGTGTGGAGAAGACAGTGAGATTTGGCAGCAAAGCAGTTGGCCAAATAACTATAAAGGATAAGGAAATATAGATCCATCCAGAGGCTGAGTTAGTGGAGGAAGTGTCTACCTCCCCTCCTCCTAGAATTGTGATGAATCCAGTGGTGGATCCAGTGGTGGAACCCCCTTGTCAGAAACTAGTAGAAGACATGAATAAAGAGCTGAAGTCAGAGTGGCAAATCCAGAAAGCTAAGAAGAAAAATAATTATAAAAAAGAAGGACAAGATCTTGGGTAAGGAAAGGAGCTTCAGAGTTTGGAGGTCAATGCTAATCAGATAAGAATGAGTTCAAACAAATATAGATGGAGGACTAGGTCCAGGTTCCAACCTTACTCTTCTCCCCTTCCCCATGATTAATCTGTTATGTTGGAATATTTGGGGGATCGCCCACCCCCTATCTCTGAAAAGACTCAAATATTCGAATAAGAAGCACAAACTTTGGTGTATTGCCATTTTGGAACCTATGGTTCACCTCAACACTTTGAAAATTGCAAAAGTCTTCCCTGGATTCAATTTGTTTACTAACATCAACAACAAAATTTGGGTCTTTAGTAGGAAAGAAATGCAGTGCTCTATCCTACTTAACCATACCCAAATCTTACATTTTAATGTTAAATTTATGGATAAGGAAGTCTTTGCTTCCTTTGTCTATGTTGGATGTTCTAAAGCAGCTAGAATTGAGTCGTGGGAATCCCTGCAGCTCATCCAAGGTTCTGTTGACAAGGCCTGGATGGTGGGAGGAGACTTTAATTGTGTCTCATCTCCTGCTGAAAGGATGGGGGCAGACCTCCCGACCCCATTAATATATCTTTCTTCAATGACAATATCCAAAAAACTTGATTATTTGACCTGGGTCCTACCTTTAATTGGAGAAGGAAGGAGCTGTGGGAAAGGCTGGATAGAGTTCTGACCAATGACAATTGGATCCAACAGTTCTTGCAGACATCTGTTACCCATTTAAGCCTTGTTGGGTCTGATCACAGACCTTTACTGATTACTATTGGGAATATGATGGCTAACCAGAAAAGCTCTNTACCCCCCCCCCCCATTCGGCTGTTGTGCCCCCTTTGAGGAGACTGCTGGTGCCATTTTGGACACTACTCAAATTTCTACTACCCCATTTGATTCCAATGCCCCCTCTTCAGCATCTCCTGGAGCTTTCAGCTAAGAGCTAAATAAGGTGACTATCATCACTCTTATATCCTCTGTGAGCACCCCTAATGGTGGCACGGAGGAAAAAAGAGAAGTAGTCATGAATTTTAATAAGGACCTATATATTCCTGATGAAGGAAGAATTGAAGAAATGAAACACCTCTTAGAGGAGGACTGGAAATTACATACATCCAAGAAAAAAAAGAAACAGGTCTCAGAAGTTCAGAAATGGAGGTAACACTATTTTGGTTGGAGGCAAGGTTTTGCCTGCTCCATCTCCCCCTCCATCTAGAGGAAGAACCAGTTCAAGATCTCAGCCTTCACTACATCTCAATCCACCAAATGATTAACTTTTTTTGTTGAAATATAAGGGGCATTGCCCATCCTCAGTCAATTAATAGACTTATCATCTTAATAAAAAATACAAACCTTGGTGATTTGCTATTCTTGAACCTGTGGTTCATATAAATCCTCAGAGATTTATAAGTAAGTTCCCTAGGTTTACTTATTTTGATAATACTAATAATAAAATATGGTTTTTCTGTAGAAAAGAGATCCAGTGGTGTAGCTTAGTGAATCACCGCCAATTTATTCATCTATCCCTCTTAAAGAGCATGTGTTATGCCACTTTCATATATGTTGGTTGCCACAGAGAGGACAGAAAATATTTATGGCTTGATCTTTAGAAAATCAGTGAATAAATGTACTCCCCTTGGTTGGTAGGGGTGATTTTAATTGTATTACTCTTGCTGTTGAAAAGTTTGGGGACAGGATCCCTAACATTTCCAAAATGACAACCTTCAGTGATAATATTCAGAAGGCATGTTTATTTGACTTGGGTTTTCAGGGTTTCACTTAGAAGAGAGGACACATCTGGGAAAGGCTTGATAGAATTCTGGTCAATGATCATTGGTTCCAACATTATCTCCTCACCTTTCTCACTCATCTACCTCTTGCTGGGTCTGACCACAGGCTTTTACTCATTTCTATTACCTCTAACCAAAATCATGTTCAGCCTATTCCTTTCAGATTTCTGAATATGTGGTCATCTCACCCTTCCTTCCCTAATACTTTTTCTTATAATTCGACTGGTGTCAACCACCTTGACCCCCTTATCAAACTCAGCCTTATCCATATCAAAGTGAGTAAAGGCCTTAGAAAATGAGGATTGGACACCTTTGGAAATGTGTACTCTACTGTGTATTCTGCTGAAAAAGAGGTAGAGAAACTTGAAATTGAAGTTAAAAATGGGACTGCTGAGGAAAGCCTACTTCTTACTGCTCATAACAAACTCCTTACTGCTATGGAAAACCAAGAACAACTCCTCAAGCAGAAAGCTTCTATAAAAATTTTTACTGGTGGGGACAGAAACACTAAATTTTATCATGCTTACATCAAACACAGAAGAAAATATAATACTATCCAATATATTAAGACTAAGGAGGGATATTGGCTACATGATAATGTTTCTATTGCTGAAAATGCAGTTCACTGTTATAGTTAGCTCATGCATCATATACCTGAATCCAGAACACCTGTTGATGGCACTTACTTCACTAAGGAGTTTGATCTCACCAGAAGCTTAAAGTTGACTGACCCCCTGGATGGCTTTAAATTCTATTGACAGCTTTAAGAAAGCAGGACCTGATGGTTTTACAACTGATTTCTACAAGAAGTCTAGGCACATCATTAAATTGGAGGTGATAGAGGTCATCAATAGTTTCTTTCAATGAAACAACCTACCTAATTACTTTAGTGACTCCAATTTTGTGCTGGTACCTAAGGCTGATTTATAGAGGAATTGGGATCATTACAGGACCATTTGTTTAACCTCAGTGATCAGTTAAACTATCAGTAAAATATTAGTTAGTAGGCTTCAACGTCACTTGGATAAGTTAATCAGCCCTAACCAAATTGCCTTTGTTAAGGGGAGATCCATTACTGACAATATACTGCTTGCTCAAGAGTTGCTCCTTGACCTAGACAAGCCTTGTAGGGGAGAAAATCTGATTTATAAACTGGATGTAAAAAAAGCCTATGATACTATTGAATGGACTTTATCCTGAGTATTATTTCTGCTAGGGGTTTCAGCCTGAGTTTTGTTCCCTCATTCATAGATGGCTTCTCAATAATAGACACTCCATTATCATTAATGAGCAAGCATGGGGCTCTTTTTTCTGCTATTAGAGGGTTGAAGCAAGTTGACCCTCTCTTGCTATCAGGAAGATAGGGGATTCTAGAATTTGGACTAACATGTTAAAAGTGAGACAGCTTGTTGGGAGATGTTTCTTTGGGACTTGGGTGCTGGCAAGGTGAATTTTTGGTTGGACCACTAGTGTCCTAGGGAGTGGCTTAGTACTCCTCCTAACTTCAATCCTAATCTTATTGTGGCTGATTACTGGGAGGAGGATCAGTGGTCCATTCCTAAACTGCAAACTTTACTTCAAGAATCCTATGTTACCCATATCTTCAAGAAAGACTAATAGAGTCATTTGGCAAACCTACACCAATCAAACTCTTACTAAAGATATATATGCTAAGCTCTATAGCCGGGACCATGTGGCTTGGGGGTGGTCATTTAGAATAAATTTCTTTCCCCCTCCATGTCCTTTTTCTGTTGGAAATTCTTCCATAACTTCTTGCCCACTGATGACACTCTTAAGTTAAAGGGCCTTAGTGGCCCTTCCACAAGTTGCCTTTGCTTGGAAAATAAAGAGAATATTAACCATATCTTTTTTCAATTACAACTTTGCTCAAAAGGTATGGGTAAACTTAATATGTATGACTCTGATCTGCATTGATCTATGTTATCCACCTGCTGGTACAGTTGGAAAAAACAAAAGCTTGCCCTTATTCATTTTCTAGTGGTTTGGTTCCTCTAGATGTCCAGGAACCACAACAAATTTGAGGCCAAACCCACATAGAATTCCAAGGTGGTCAGAAATTGCATCTCCTACCTCACAAAAATGAGCAAGTACAAAAACTTCCCTAATATTTGTAGTACACAGATAAATGAGGAGGTGGTTTCCCCTTTGATTTGTAAGGTTTATTAGAATCCCCTACAACCTTCTATTGTTAAAATCAACACAAATGGAAACTTTAATGTGCTGGGATCTGGGGTGGGGTGAGTTGTTAGGAACCACTCCAGTAAGTGCATTCTCTTTTTTCATGCTCCTGTTAAGGCTTCTGACGCTCTTGACTTTTGCTTACAAATCTGGATGTCACAATATTTGGATGGAGGTAGACTTAATCTTGTTGATAAGACTTCTGGATTCTGAGGACCAGTCTTCTTGGTCCCATACCCAGTGGATTCAGAAGATTAGGATGTTAAATTCTATCCTCAATGTACATTTCACTTTCAACTATAGAGAAGGTAACAAACCTTCAAATTGGCTTGCAATACATGGGCTCCACTCTAAAGTTATTTCTGTTGTTGTTGACCCCCCCCCTCCTCTGTCCTTCCTGCTCCATGGAGATACTCTTGAGGTGCCTCATTTCAGAATTGATGCTCTCTCCCTTCCTGGATTTCCCCTTCCCAGGAGGTTTTAATTTTGTAATTTTGTTTTTGTTCTTCTCTTCTCTTCTCCTCCTTTATTTCTATTTTNCCTTCCTCCAAGGGCAGCTAAGCCTACTCTCAATGAAAACGGGAAGAAAATCATCATCCAAGAGGTAGATGAACATTGTGAGGTTCTCACTCAAAGCAATAGAACCAAGAATCCCTTTAGTATGGTGGATTACAACATGCTTGCACACCTTAAGAGGTTTTCGACATTGTTGAGTATATGATACACTCCTATCCTCAGAGCTGAGGGAGACTTTGTTGAAGCTCTTTTAAAGCCCGAAGTCTTCCATGCCTATTACTCTAAAGAGAGGATGAAGGAGGCGGTCTTACCATAAGATATATCTGTTGTTACATTTTCTAAGGATGATTTACTATTGGGTACTGACGACCACAATCGTCCCTTGTACGTCATAACTATGATAGACAAGACACAATTAAACCATATATTAGTTGATCCTGACACATAATTAGCATGTGCCCCGTCGAGTTGCTTTCATTAAGCGCACGAAGATTTTGCATACGGGATCATGCTAAACGACTTCAACGAAAAAGGCAAAAGACCATAGGGTCATTAATCGCACAAAGATTTCACTCCGACGGGTCGCCGTGAGCCCCATTGGTAGCAAAGGATTTGGTCAAAAGTTTGTACGTCGCTTTACCGTGAAGTTTTCAACACTTCTCGCGAGTATGATTGGGTTTGTGACAGCAATCATAAGTGGGGTGACCGGTTCGAAGCGACACGAACGAGGGCAGAGCACTATTCAAGATCAAGGCGAATGATTCGGCCGAAGGAGTAGAAATGTTGAGCATGACAAGTGTTCGGCTCTCTTCCAACGAACCTCGTTGAAAGCAGCGCGAGCAAAAATAACAAGATCCCAACAAAGAATATGGCCCAGACTTCTTGGACCCTTGATTTTATTCTTGGTTGACCTTAGAAAAAATCCTCACGAGAGGCAGCTGCCTGGGAAACAAAAAAATGATGGATAGTTTTCCAAGGGAGAGATAGCTAGCTAAAACAATTTGTTGGATAGTTTTCTACGAGATAATTTTCCACAAGGAATGCTAAGAGAAAAATCTCTTTTGGGAAAAGAAGAAGAATTTTCTCCACGGGAGAGAGCCTGCAGGTGGGAGAAAGAACCGGCAGCAGGAAAAAAGAAAAAACTGTAGGAAATGCGGGCAAATTTATGAATTGAGAGAAGCACATTATAAATTTACTTCTCGGGATTGGACTAATGAGAATCTATCATTATACAGCTCCAGCTCAAGTTGTGTCAAAAGAGAATTAATACTTATTCTATCAAGATGTGTTTTGAAATGACAATACCAACATGATTGACATACCAGGAGCTTGCAACATTCTTACTGCCTTCAACAGGGTCGGCCTGACTACTATGAAAAGATAAAAGCTTAAATAGATAATATCGAAGCTCCCCAAATCCCGGGAAACTGATGCGGAAACGGCCTAAGAGACAATTTTGCAATGATTGCTACAGTACATCGCTAGAGAGGACTGCTTGAACTAGCCCAGAAGGTTTGGTCTACTCTTCCTTTTTGTGGATTTCCCTCCTATTTGAAGTGAGATCCACTCCTTTTTATCATAAATCTATAAATATGTTGTTTTTTCTATTTTTAGCCCAACTCACCTCCTCCCACATGAAGCCCACACGCGGCATCCTCCCTTCCACGCCTCACATTTATTTGTCCTGCTCGTGCTCCACCTCTTCATTCAAATCATACGCAAATAGAGCCTCCCATACGTGAGAAAATTGTACGCAAATAGAGCCTCACATTTATTTGTCCTGCTTGTGCTCCTCCTCCTTCTCTAGTGCTCTCTTTCTCTCTCCCACTATCTCTCGCTTCCTAACTCTCGCTCACTGCTCTAATGTGATCAAACATGAAAGGAGATAAGGGATAAGCCCTCCGTTTAACTCCCTCACTGTCGATGTATCTGTTTTGAACGAGCAGGTATCGAAATAGATGTTTTTTTTATTAGTTGATTAAAATTTTTAAAATTGGTTATTACACCTCGAGATGATGGTGATTTGAATGATGCAAACGAAGCTGCACTTGTGTGCGATGAACAAGTCAAACTATGGAGCAGACTATCAACGACAAGTCGTGCATGACTCTGACACCATGTGAGGGAAAATAGCACTTTCTCATATTTCCCACCTGAATGCATATGTTACATGTTTATCCAATCTTTATAGATTAGGAATATCTCTAATAAAGGAAAGATCCTACAATTAGATCTCCTATAATTAGGTTACTTAATATAGAAAATATTTTTGTAAGATTTCCTATAATCAAGCTTTGTAATATGCAACCATTAGATTTGTTACTTTCCATAATGGCTTCTACAGGCATGGGATCATCCCCTTATCGTAAGGGAGACCAATTTGCCTTTGCAATTATGGTCATGACAAAATTTTCCATCGCAGTTAGAGAAGTCCCATCTCACATTTTTCTATCATTTTTGGTTAAAGACAATAATTTGATAGGAGGTATGTCTAGTATGTGTGGCCACAAGTCATTGAGATTATCTTCAGTCAACCTAGCAAGATCCAAAACCTAGTACAAGGAGATGGGATTGTGGATGAAATTTTCTTTAAAGATCTTCAATATCAATTTAAACTCAAAGCCAATCGAAAGAAGAACTCATTGGTGCNTCTTAAAAATGGGGACCAAAATACTCTTCCTCCACTCCTCAAGCATCTTTTTAGTTTTTAAAATAATATTAACGAGTTTAGTAAGCCAAGCAACTCCCAAATCTCCCAAAGATTTCCACACTTCAATTGGGATATCATCAGATCCTACAGACTTTCCACCCTTGATTTTCTTTAAAGCCTCCTCAACTTCTTTTTTGCTAATGTGACGGTAAAAATGAGACTTTTTATTATTATTCACGATATTAAGATCACTAAGGTTGATCATATTTTTAGAAACTTCATTAAAAAGTTTATCAAAGTAACTCACCCACTTATGTTGAATATCTTTTTTTAAGAAAAGTACTTTTAGATTTTCATCTTTAATACACTTTACTTGTTCTTTACTTTTCTTTTCTCTTTGTTTTATTTTCATCTTTAATACACTTTACTCGAGTTAAATCTTTACTTTTCTTTTCTCTTTGTTTGATAGTTTATACATATATTTTTCACCCTCCTTAGTTTCTAATCTATTATAAAGATCATTAAAAGCATAATTTTTAGCGTCACAGATTGATCTTTTAGACTCCTTGCGGGCCGTTTGATATTTTTTCCAGTTCTCTAAGCTATTACGTTTAAACTTAATTTTTGTAACATAAGTTCTTATATTTTATCTTTTCTTGCACATTATTATTCCACCACCAACTATTTTTGTTTGTAAATACTTTTTCTTTTGATTCTCTAAGCACAACTTTTGTTACTTGTTTAATAGTGTTTGTTACTTTATCACACATAACATTTTGCTCTTTATGAATTAACCAAATTTTTGAAATCTTGAATTTTACTCATAAAAATAATTTTATTTGTGTCTTTTAAGTTTCTCCATCTAATTCTATGATGATGAGTCCTAGTATTCTTTATTTTAGAACTCTTGATCTTAAAATCTAAAGTTAATAAAAATGTTTGTGTGTATTTATATTATCACTTGGAATTACTTACAATCTTTACAATCGCGACGATCTCTTCTTCTCATAAGAAAATAATCAATTTGTGTTTCATTAGATCCACTCTTATAAGTAATAAGATGTTCATCTCTTTTCTTGAATAAAGTTTTAGTAATAACAAAATCATACGCTAAAGCAAAATCTAAAATAG
>JXCR01125768.1:188748-277270 GCA_002079205.1 Phalaenopsis hybrid cultivar | reverse complement strand
TTTCTTCAAGAGGTATCATTTGTATTAAGTTTTCTAAGTCATTCCAAAATTTATCTTTAGACCCTGTATCTAAACCTACTTTAGGAGCATAAGCACTTATAATATTAAAAATATTAGTATTAATGATAAACTTAAGGGCTATAATTCTATCACCAACTCTATTAATTTTTACAACATTATCTTTCAAACTCTTATGTAGTACACCTACACCATTTCTAGTGCGACTCTTATCAGAATACCAAAGTTTAAAACCTAAATTATTAATCTCCTTAGCCTTTTCTCCAACCCACTTAGTTTCTTGGTTACATAAGATATTAATTTTCTTATGAATCATAATATCAACTAATTCCATTAATTCACCATTAAGAGTACCTATATATATCCAAATGAAGGTATACATGGTCTCATAAAATCTAATCCCCAAACATCAAAGATTTCAACTTCCAAAGTAAAATATAGGGGCATTTCATTTTTTTTGGAAATATTGTCTACTCGCTGACATCAATCACAGGTTTTTATATATATTAACATTTATAAATGGAGTTGGCCTATAAAATCCAAATTCTAAAATTTTATGAACACTTCTATCAATCAAAAAATGACCTCTAAATTCAGAATCATGAAATTTTTAGATAATTTCTTCAATTTATTTATAAGGCACACATCTTCACAGAACTAAATATTTGAATTGTTTGTACAAGTATGGGTCATCCCAAAAGTAAAATTGTACTTCATGAATAAATTTCTTCTCTTGTTTCTTTGTCAATCCATATGGTAAAATACCATTATGAATGTAGTTTTCAATATCAACATACTGATCTTGATGTGAAATGTTGTTGTGTAAAATTTATATAAGTTTGACTATGCTATGCAACGGTGCCAAAAGTTTGATGCAATCTTTCATAAATAAGAAATTTAAGCAATAAATGTTGGGATTCTATGTAAGTATACGTATCGATATCAGGTAATAAAAGACCTTCTATTTAAGCCTCAAATATCAATCTCACGAGGAAGGTTTAAATTTGAAATGATAAATTTACTAGGAAATTCATAGAAATCAAATGAAATTACTTTCACTAATTTTGAATGTGTAAGGTGCTAATAAAACTAAATTATTTAACTTCTAGCAAAACTGATTTACACAGTTTAAACAGTTACTACTAAACTACTAAACTATGTTTATGTGATGAAGATTTCTTATGTGAAAAAGCATCTTTCTCACTATAATGAGATTTCAGTAAAATGAGCTGAGATAAATGGTTTTGATATGTATTGTGCCAAATAGGAGCAGTTTTAATTCTCTACCCTTATACAGTATTATAGAAAATCATTGGCTAATCTCAGGTTTAGTCTCTAAATCCTTGGCTAGGCTAGGAGGATACTGGCTCTCATTTCAGAGCTCCCACTTCCTTTCACCTGAAGGCTAACTCTCGCTTTAGGTTTTAAACACTAAGATTAAATTAGGGATTTTAGTTTGTCACCCAAAAATCTCTAATTATACACCTAATAATATATTTTTCCTTATTTATTTACTCTTAATTCCATGAAAAAAATTCTCCTTCATGGAATCAAATGTGATCCTCACTCTGTTGTAGAACTCATATTTCATTTCCCGGATCATATGTTTCACAACACATTTTAACAATTCAATTCGCCAGATTGAAAAGTAAATTAAGTTATAAGTTTAAAAATCATTACAATTTATTTTCTATTTTAATATTGGTACATCCATATTATCTCTTTATTTCACAATATCTCAGAGTAGGGAGAACGATAAAGGAAACTACTCATAATTCATGAGAAAGATACAACAAAGCATAAATTTCATATATAAAAGAAAGTTCATACAACACTAATAAACAAATAAAACTTATCTGAAACTCTTTCTCAAAGCAAATCCCGAAAGTTCATACAACACTAATAAACAAACAACACTTATCTGAAACTCTTTCTTAAAGCAAATACCTTGTAGCCTCTCCTAGGAAATGCAAGAAGAAGAAATCTCTCACTTTTCTCCTTCTCCAACCCACTTAGATAAGAATTAACACTTAACGCACCACAAAAACTATAAACTCTTAAGGAAAAATAACTAATAGACTCCTGAATGATGATGGAATGAAGATGAAAAAGTGTATGGATGCGAGGTGTGGCAATTATGAACAAGGAGGAATGAGGAGGAGCCCCTTTTTTGATCAATTTTGGCCCCAAATAGAGCATATAGTCGGTTCTCCAATAGGTGCATCCAAAAACTCTTCAAAAAGCGTCCAAATTCATTGAATCTTCTAGAAATAGGGTATGAACCGACATTGGCGTTATTGACGCCCATTCTAGCGCCATCGGCGCTAGTGGTCCATAATTAATTTTTTGCTTTCTGTCAAATGGCACTGTGGGCACTGCTTTTGGTGATGGCAGTGCTGAGTAAAATCCACCATCTTTTCTGTAAGTCTGCGCTGCTCTTGGCGCCGTCGACGCTGAGTATTTCTCCAAAAATGTCTTTTTGACTCTAAATTCCATCCTTTTTGCTTCAAGTCTTAAAAATTAACAATCTGCAAGAAAATATAAAAATATCTTCCATTAAAGTGCAATATCACCAAAAATGAGTATAAAATGTGGGTCTAAAAATGCATTTATTTTTGGAGTATCAAAATCTCTCAAACATACATGTTGCTTTTCCTCAAGTAACTCCTCTACTACATAAATATATGACTTATGGTAAAGAATTTAACTTCTAGATTTTCATATTTTAGTCTACTAAACATAAGAGCTTAACTTAAGAAAAATTTAAAACAACTCCAGTTAATGCCAAATGGTATAAGAATATTCAGCAATCAAGTCTAAAATTTCTGATTCCATATTCTTTTCAAGAAAAATTGCAAATTGTCATATTAAAGTCACTTAGCGTATTCATATGAAAAACAAATTCATGAAAATTTACTATTAAATAAGTTAATACTCAGATATAAGTTTAGAAAATGTAGCTAAGCTTTCTTGTTTAAGTAGATTCAAGTGAAGCCAATTTTTAATCAGGCATCTCGTCAAGCTTCTCCCCATATTATCTTTTTTTTTCTTTTCTTTTTAGGATCCTTTTCAATCCTTTTCCTTTTCTTTTCTTTTTTTTTCTTTTTTTTTATGTGATGATTACTATATCTGGATAGTCTTTAATGATTTTGAACTTCACTATCCTCTTTTTAAAGTCAAAAACTTTCCACATTTCTTCACTTAACAAATTTATATTAGCTTAAAGATTTCATAAGGTTTAATTCTTTTCTTCTTACATGAATCTTTAAAATTTTTAATACTTCAAAAATACAAATTTCTTTACTTAAAATAGAAAAACAAAGTCTTATTCTCTTATACCAAATATCTTACTTTCTAAAATTAACCTTTATTATTTAAAAATTTTACTTAAGTTTACTATATATTTAGAAACACAAAAATAGTTATCTAAAGTTATCCACTCATGCCAAAGGTCATGTTAAATTTAAAATTTTTAAAAATATAGCTAAGTGAGGACAAATAAAATTAAGTTTCTTTCTTTAAAAAGGAATTTTTCTTTCCCCCCCACTCCCCCAAACTTAAATTCTTAAAAGGTTTAGCATGAAGAATAGAAAAAAATATAAAGGGTGAAAGAAAACATTAAATACATAATGAAAAGACTTACCTACTGAAGGTTCTGATTTTGACACTTAATTCTGAAATATTGGAGGTGCTAATATGAAAAGAGACATAACTTAAAATATTAAATACCACATAATACATATAAAATCTACTGAGAAAGAGTTAATTACAATACATTTAATAAAACTCTAACTACTAACTACAGAACTAAACTGTATTTTAAATAACAAACAATTTTACAATCTATACTTCACAACACAACAAAATAGAGGCTCACAATCTAACAACAAACAGTCTCTACAATATAACAAAAACAAACAACAAAATAACAAAGTACAATCAAAGATATACTAAAAGAAAGATCACCAATCATCATCTTCTTCTCATCTACATCCAAATTCTACCACAGTTATGGAGTAAAAATAGGGTGAGTAGGAAACTGAATTGAATGATCAACCTTCATGTATCTCACCATTGCATCATCATAAGCAACATCATATTCAAACTTTTGTTGTATCAAATCATCAATGTGAGCATTTCTAGCATCCATGTTTTGCATTCTATGATCCATTCTCAAGATATCTCCCTGTTGGATCATCATCTACTCCAATAGTTCTCGAAGAGTAGGGTCACTAGAAGTAGGGGTCCTCGAAGTGGAAGGAATATCTCTGGTCATACTTCCAAACCTCTATCCAACATGAGATTCATATGTCTTTATATTGGCAGACCCAATAGGTTTTAGAGGCTCAATTCTCTCTTCCACAGGTCTAAAATCAACTCCTGTCTGTTAACAGAGTGTAAAGATCAGGGCAGTGTGTGCCAAACCACCAGTGGTCTCTCCCAGAGCAATAGATCTAGTGTTCATATAAATAATAAAGCCTACATTTAGCCTCATCACATGCTAGATATAGAAGTTAAAGATGGATCTATCCTTTGTAACCTCATTGTGATGATTTGTCGGTATCATTCTTCAAGAAATAAAGTAGTGTCAGGCCTTAGATACTACATAACATAGAAAGATGAAAGTTTATCTTAACACCATTTTTCACCTTCTAGGTTCCTCTTCCATTAGTAAGAAAAGACATAATCTCATCCAAGGCCTCATTTGTAGCAGAAAATGATTTATACTAGCAACTGTACACATCTTCTAACTGATAAAACTCATTAATTTTTCTTGGAGAAAACTCCTCCATTTTCCCACAAGCAAAAACAAAATCTTCAGAAGCCTATGTAAAATTGCCATAGAACTCTATCACTACTCCAATAACACCCTCGACAGTAAAATAACAACAATTTTCCCACTGCCAAACATTATTTAATCGCTTGACTTCTCCTCCTGGATTTTTAAACCCACGATCAGGAATCACTTTTTATTTCAAGTAGACTATTGAATCGAGAACTAACTCTGAAGCTCACAATTTTTTGTTCATCATAATCTACTTTTCTTTTTCCCTTGCTCGTTCTTGAAGCCATGGTAGATCTATGATGGATCTATGTAAAATGCTTTAAACTTAAATCTACTAAGTAAGAGTTCTTCACCAAAGGATTTTCTCAAAATCTTTCAAAAATTTTCAAAATTTTTGGATCTCGACAATGTGAGATAAATCCTTGGTGAAAATAAAAAAATTTTAGTTCAAAGTGTAGCTCTTACCTAGAGAAGATGAAATTTGAACTTCCTTTGCCTTAAAATTGCTTCAAATACGAGCAAAATCAAACCCTAGGTGCAAAAACTGGAGGTTGAAGGTGACTCAAAGGATAAAAATGGAATTTCATGGTGTAAATCGTGAATTTTAAGGGGTTTAGGCTGTTCTTGGGTCGAGGGAGTCGTCGACGCCCATGTCAGCGCTGTCGGCAGTTAAGGCCTAAGAATTCCATTTTTCAATTTTTTCAGTTTTTAATTTCCTATCAATTTTCTCCAAATACTTTTTAGTATTTTTAAACATAAATTTTTATCTAACAATAATTTACAATAAAATATTTTCACAAACAACAACAAACTAACTTTTATATAGGAAAATACACTTCTTACAAATACATTTTTCTAATCACACATTTACACTCATATAGCGAACTAAATTATAAATCAGCGTCAAAATCAAGCCACAACACTAAATGCTGACACAAAACTATACACACAATCAAAATTCAAAATTCTAAAGCAAAGTAAACTAAATTAAATCTTTACAATAACATTAAATACATAAATATTTTAAACTAGTAGAGAGCCCAAATTCTTCACTTATTCTGTCTCATCTTCATTGCTTTCTCCTCCTCTAATATCTCCCATAAAATCGTAATCAACGTACAGATTGTAAAAGGGTCGGTACAGGAATTGGTCAGTCGAATTTTCTTTGATCCATCCTTTCACTTAAGCATCTGCGCTAATCCTGCTTCAAATGTTCTAGTATGATCAAAATTCTCCTTCATTATCCAATCTAGGTGATCGAAAAGGTACTTAAGATCTCCTATTGCATTCGTTATACTCTAAAGTTCCTATAAATTTAATTCAATTTCTTTTTCAAAGCAAGTGAACTTCCAACTGTTGGTGGCATCAATGGAGTTGATGCATGTGATGAAGGATCCAAGATATTATCTAATACTTCATTTCCATTCCCAACATATTTATCATCAATAGGAATCATGGGCTCCCAAATTAATAAAACTTTTTCCCAACTTTCATATGGAACCTGAGATTGACTGCAAAGTAGAAAAATTGTGGATGGATGCCCAAGTCCATAAATTGACCCATTCATAGTAATACCCATAACAGATTTAAAAATGATAGATCCTACATCAATGGGTTTTTCCATTTTGATGCAATAATTTAAAATAGGACTTTCTTTGGTGACTCTACTAATCTTCATGGTAGGGAGTAATTTTGCAGAAATGAAGAAATGCCACTGCTTCGATACTGGATTATTGATGAAGCAGAGAAACTAACATATCCCTCATCTCGCATTTCCCAAATATCACTTTCATCCATCAGAAAATTATAGACATCTTGCATCAAATCTCTAGTAGGGATAAAATTTGTATAATGATAGATTGGAAAGTTTTCTATCATATACAACTCATTAATTTTTGCCGGAGTAAATGGTATAGCCTTACCTCGTACGAAGGAAACTCCTTGGGTAATTCCACGTAAGTTGGCATAGAATTCCTTAACCACTAGTACAAAAACTACAGGGGTAGTGTAGCATAGAACTTTCCATCATCTTTCTACAATGATTTTATCAATTGGAGAACTTTGATTAATCAATCTACGATTGAAAAAGCCTATCTCCTTGATCAATCTCTTCTTGGTAATAACATTTTTGTATAATCTCTGCACGTCAAAATTGATAAACTTTCTTCTATTGAAAACTCCATACCTAGAAGTATTTCTTGAATTGGAAGCCATGAATTTTGAAAATAAGAAGTTTCTAGTCGTCCAAGGAAGTTTTTAGGACTTTAAAAACACCTCTTGACGGTTATTATAGAGTGAAATCCCGTCAAAGTCCCCCAAATTTGTCCTAAATTGTGCAAACTGCTATCAGCTCCGTCTGCACTCCCGATGGCTTTGTTGGTGGCATGGTCAGTTTAGTCAGGTCGTCAGCCCCCATGCTGGCACTGTCGGCCCCAAAGGCCAAAATAGCGTCTTTTCAAAATTATTTTTGTTCAATTTGATTCCAATTTTTTCTCCGATACCAATATTTGTCTTAATTTATAATATATAAAATTATGTAGGATTATTATCTACTAATATACACACACTTTTAAACAAAATAGTGATACATAAATATATATATATTTATATATATGAGTTGCCTCCCACGAAGTGTTTGGTTTAACGTTGTCAGCCCAACGTATCATTTGTTTAGTTATGTTGACTTAACATTAAAACTTCTTTAAATTGTGGTATGTGCTCTTCATAATAATGTTTCAATCGATGCCCATTAACTTTAAATACCTTTCTAGTGTTAAGATCTTTAATAACAATAATTCTATAATGATAGATTTTAATCACTTTAAATGGTCATAACCATCTGAATTTCAATTTTCATAGAAATAATCTCAATCTTGGTTTATATAATATAACTTCTTATCCAGGTTTAAACTTCTTCTTAATAATCTTTCGATCATGCCATATTTTCAGTTTCTCTTTATAGATTTTTGCATTACCATATGGTTCATTTATAATCTTCTCAAGTTCATTGAGTTGCAATAATCCTTTCTCACCAGCACCTTTTAGATTAAAATTAAATTTCTTAATAGCCCAAAATACTTTATGCTCCAATTTTATTGGTAAGTGGCAAGTTTTTCCAAGAATAAGTTTATATGGGGACATTCCTATAGGAGTCTTATAAGCAATTTTGTATGCTCATAATGCAGTATCTAAGCTAGTAGATCAATCCAACTTATAAGGATTTATAGCTTTCTGTAAGATTCGTTTAATTTCACGATTTGATATCTCTGCTAGATCGCTAGTCTGAGGATAATAAGTAGTAGACAATCTATGCAAATTATCATATTTCTTAATTAATTTTTTGATTCTCTTATTCCTAAAATAAGATCCTCCATCAGTAATAATTACTCTCGACATTCCATATCTTGTAAAAGTATTTTTAATTTAAAATTTAGAAACACTTTGAGCATCACATCTAGGTACAGTAATAGCTTCAATCCATTTGGACATATAATCAACAAGTAATATATATAAATTTCCAAATGAAGGCATAAACGGTCCCATAAAATTTAATCCCCACACATCAAAAATTTCAACTTCTAATATGTATTTTAGTGGCATTTCATTTCTCCTAGAAATATTTCCTACTCATTGACATCAATCGCATGTTTTAATATATTCATTAACATCTCTAAAAAGAGTAGGCCAATAAATTCTAGCTTGCAAAATCTTATATGCAGTTGTATTTGTTCCAAAATGTCCTCTAAATTTAGAATCATGGCATCTTTCAATTATCTATTGAGTTTCCTCATAAGGCACACATCTTCTAATAGTTAGATCTTTACATTGTTTATATAAATATGGTTCATCCCAAAAATAGAAGTTTGAATCATAAATGAATTTCTTTAGTTTTCTATTTTTAATATCAAGTGGTAGAATATCACTTACAATATAATTTACTATATCAGCATACCACGGTACATTCATTTTATTAATACTATATAATTGTTCATCAAGAAAATTTTATAAAATTTCATTTGCAAAATTAGTTAATATCTCTCTTTCTAATATAGACAAATGATCAACTATTTGATTATCATTTCTCTTTCTATCAATTACGGTAAAATCAAACTCTTACAATAGAAGTATCCATCTAATTAATCTTGGTTTAGCATCCTTCTTTTACATCAAGTATTTAATAGTAGAATGATCTGTATGCACTATACATTTAATTCTAATTAAGTAAGGTCTAAATCTATCAAAGGCATAAACAATAGCTATTAACTCTCTTCCAGTAGTAGTATAATTAATTTGAGCATCATTTAGAGTTTTACTAGCATAATATATCAATTTAAAAATTTTGTTGTGTGTTTGTCCTAAAATAGCTCCAGTAGCATAATCACTAACATCGCACATTATTTTAAATGGTTTTTCCCAATCAGGTGGAACTATTATAGGTGCAGTGATTAATTTTTTTTTCAATAATTCAAATATTTTTATGCATTCCTTATTAAAATTAAATTTCGTATCTTTTTCTAAAAGTTTGCATAATGGCTTAATTATTTTCAAAAAAAGAATTATGTAGCGCCTATAGAAACCAGCATGTCCTAGAAAACTTCATACCCCTCTAACATTAGTAGCATGTGGTAATTTTTTAATAACTTAAATTTTAGCAGGATCTACTTCCATGTCATTTTCAGAAATTTTATGCTCAAGTACAATACCTCCATCAACCATAAATTAACATTTTTCCGAAGTTAGTACTAGGTTGATTCTTTCTCACACTTCCAAGACTTTTTCTAAATTTTTTAAACATAATTCAAACGAAGTTCCAAATACAAAAAATTCATCCATAAACACTTCCATTCCATCTTCAATAAAATTGCTAAAAATTGACATCATACATCTTTGAAATGTTGCAGTGCATTGCATAGTCCAAAATGCATTCTACGAAAAGAAAATATGGGCTTGTAAAAGTTATTTTCTCTTGATCCTCTGGAGCAATCGGAATTTGGTGATAACCGGTATATCCATCTAAAAAGCAATAATATTTGTTTCCAACCAATCTATCCAACATTTGATCTAGAAAGGGTAAAGGAAAGTGATCTTTTCTGGTGGTCATATTTAATTTTCTATAATCAATACAAATTCGGCAACCAGTAACTTGTCTTATTGGAATCAAATCATTTTTCTCATTTTCTTCAGTGGTCACTCTTCCTTTCTTTAGAACATAGTGAATTGGACTTACCCAACCACTTTCTGAAATGGGATATATAATTCCAGCATCTAGCCATTTTAAAATTTATTTTTTAACAACTTCTTTTATTATTTGATTTATTCTCTTATGAGGATTACCTTTAGGTTCATATTGTTCATCTAATAGAATTTTGTGCATACAAATAGAAGGACTAATTCCTTTAATATCCGCTAAAGTCCATCTAAAATCCTTTTTATATCTTTTCAACATTTTTATTAATTTTTGTTCTTGAATTTTTGTTAATTCAGCAGATACAATAACAGGAAATGTAGATGACTCTCCTAAAAATGCAACTTTTAAATGGGTAGGTAATATTTTCAATTCAAGTTCAGTTGGTTTAATACTTGAAGGAATAAGATTTTTATTATCAGTTTCCAACAAGTCTAAAGTTTTAAGTTTGTCCTGAATATAATCTAAATCTTCTTCTTTTATTTTTTCCTTATTTTCAAAAAATTCTCCTTACTTTAATTTGTCTTCAAAATCATTCTTAAATTGTTCATTACTCAGATAATCAGTTACTTTCATCCTGAAACATTCATTATCTTTTTATATTGCAGGATATTTCATAGCTTTTGGTATATTAAATGTTACTTCTTGATCATTAACTCTCATTATTAATTCTCCTTTTTTAACATCTATCACAGCTTTTCTTGTTGTAAGAAATGGTCTCCCTAAAATAATAGGAATCTTTTTGTCTTCCTCCATATCTAATACTATAAAGTTTACTGGGAAAATAAATTTATCCACTTTTACTAATACATCATCTATAACTCCTTTTAGATAAGTTATTTATCGATCAGCTAACTGAACAGTTACAGTACTAGGGCAAATCTCTCCCAAATCTAAACATTTTAAGATCGATAGAGGCATAAGATTGATACTCTCTCCTATACATAAAGCTTTTCCAAAAAACTTTTCACCAATAGCACAAGGTATAGTAAAACTACCAGGATCTTTTGATTTTTCAGGAAGCTTTTAGGAATAATAGCACTATACTCTTCACTGAGTGAAACGGTCTCATGATCTGTAAACTTCCTTTTCTTGTTTAGTATATCCTTCATAAATTTTACATAACTTGGCATTTGTTCCAAAGCTTCAACAAAAAGAATGTTTATCGTTAACTTCTTAAGGATTTTAAAAAATTTTGTAAATTGTTGATCTTTATTCTTCTTCTTCATTCTTTGAGGAAACGGAGTTACTGGTTTTTCTAAAGGATCATATGTTTGTTCATATTCATTTTGATCACTTTCCATTTCTTCCTTCTCTTCATCAACTTCAGTTTCTCTTTCGATCTTTGTTTTAACTTCTTTTTTAATTTGTAATTGAATAGCTTTAATTTGCTCCTTATTTTTATCTTTTGGATTAACTTCCACAGTACTCGGAAGAATTTCAGAAGGTCTGTTACTGAGTGCAGTAGCAATGTGTCCTAATTGATTTTCAATATTTCTAATAGCAGCCCCTTGATTCTGTATTTCATTTCTCAGGTTCAACATTACTTCTTATATTATCAACTTCTTTTCCTTAACTTGTGGTTAGGGTTAGAGTTAAATCTAGGAGGATAATAAGGTCGATAATTAGGATTTCCTTGGTTATTTAAATTTCTGAAGGGATTCACCGAATTATTATAACTAGTCAAACTAGAACTAGGGTGATTTTTCCATCCAGGGTTATAATAATTAGCTGTTATTTTGATTATTTATAGCATTTAAAGTTTCATAAGATGATTGAGTATCAATTATCTACTCTAGTGAATTTTCCTCTAATATTGGGGGTATTTGAGAATAGTTCACTCAAATTTGATAACTCTTTTTCAAAATAGTAGAAATTTGAGATGTCAAAATAGAATTTGCATCAAAATCATGAATACTAGCTACTCTCTTAGGATTTACCCTTTCAGAGGGCCATTAAAAATTGTTAGTAGTCATTTCTTCAATTAAAGAATGTGCTTCACCAAAAGGTTTTGATATTAGTGATCCACTTGCAGCAACATCTATAACAGATCTAAGTGACCTCACTAATCCATTATAAAATATTTAAATTATAACCAATCTGGTAAAGCATGGTGTGGACATTTTCTAAGAAGATCTTTAAATCTTTCCCAGGCTTTATATATCGATTTTCCTTCAAAATGACAAAAATATGTAATATCATTTCTAAGCTTAGCGGTTTTCAAGGGTGGAAAATATTTAGCCAAGAATTTTTGTGATAGTTCTCCCCAAGTTCTAATAGATCCAGTTGCTAATGAATTTAGCCAAGCTTTGGCTTTATCCCTTGATGAAAAAAGGAAAAAGTCTAAAGTCTAACAACATCATTAGACACTGCGTCATATTTAAAAGTAACACAAATTTAAAGAAAACTAGCAAGATGTAAGTTAGATCTTCAGTAGGTGTTCCTCCAAACTGATTATTTTGTACCATTTGGATAATAGTAGGTTTAAGCTCAAATGAATTAGCAGCATCATCAAGATTTTGAATAGTCAAGTGAAGTTCAACTGTTGTCGGATTGATATAATCTTTTAAAGGTCTTTATCGATTTTCATTTATTTGATTATCTAAGCTATTCGCCATTTCATTTAAATTTTCTATTTCATTTTATTATTTTCAAATTTTTCTAATAGTACATTCTAATTCTGAATTGTAAGGTATAAAACCTTCAGATCCAATATTTTGCATAAAATAAATATAATAAGCAAAGAAAAATTTCTTAAAAATAATTCTTAAATATATAGTTATATATATATATATATATATTTTTTATTTTATCATTTTTTTTTTGATATTTTTTTTATTTATATCTCTAAATTTTCTAATTTACCAAATTTATTTAATTTACTGTTACCTTCCCCAGCAACGGCGAAAAAAAACTTGATCCCGATGTGAAATGTAGTTGTCTAAAATTTATATATGTTTGACTCCACTATGCAACGATGCCAAAAGCTTGATGCAATTTTTTATAAATAAGAAATTTAAGCGATCAATACTGGGATTCTACGCAAGTATACGTATCATTATCAAGTAATAAAGGACTTTCTATTTTAAGCCCCGAATATCGATCCCTTGGAGAAGGTTTAAATTTGAAATGATAAATTTACTAGGAAATTCACAGAAATCAATTGAAAATACTGTCACTAATTTCAAATGTGTAAGATGCTAACAAAACTAAATTATTTAACTTCTAGAAAAACTAAAATGCAAAATTTAAGCAGTAACTACTAAACTACTAAACTATGTTTATGTGCGAAAAAAACTTGATCCTGATGTGAAATGTAGTTGTCTAAAATTTATATATGTTTGACTCCACTATGCAACGATGCCAAAAGCTTGATGCAATTTTTTATAAATAAGAAATTTAAGCGATCANTATATATATATATATATATTTTTTATTTTATCATTTTTTTTTTGATATTTTTTTTATTTATATCTCTAAATTTTCTAATTTACCAAATTTATTTAATTTACTGTTACCTTCCCCAGCAACGGCGAAAAAAAACTTGATCCCGATGTGAAATGTAGTTGTCTAAAATTTATATATGTTTGACTCCACTATGCAACGATGCCAAAAGCTTGATGCAATTTTTTATAAATAAGAAATTTAAGCGATCAATACTGGGATTCTACGCAAGTATACGTATCATTATCAAGTAATAAAGGACTTTCTATTTTAAGCCCCGAATATCGATCCCATGGAGAAGGTTTAAATTTGAAATGATAAATTTACTAGGAAATTCACAGAAATCAATTGAAAATACTGTCACTAATTTCAAATGTGTAAGATGCTAACAAAACTAAATTATTTAACTTCTAGCAAAACTAAAATGCAAAGTTTAAGCAGTAACTACTAAACTACTAAACTATGTTTATGTGATGAAGATTTTTTTGTGTAAAAGCATCTTTCTCACTACTATGAGATTTTGGTAAGGTGAGATGAGATAAATAATTTTAAAATATATTGTGCCAAATAGGAGCAGTTTTAATTCTCTACCCTGATACAGTGCTATAGAAAATCATTTGTTAATCCCAAGTTTAGTCTCTAAATCCGTGGTTAGGCTAGGAGGATACTGGCTTGCACTCCAGGGCTCCCACTTCCCTTCACCTGAAGGCTAACTCTCGCTTTAGTTTTTAAACACTAAGATTGAATTGGGGAGTTTAGTTTGTCACCCTAAAATCTCCAATTCTACACCAAATAATATATATTTTCCTATTTATTTACACTTAATTTCATGAATGAAATTCTTTTTCATGGAATCAAATGTGATCCTCACTCTGTTGTAGAACTCATATTTCATTTCTCGGATCATATGTTTCACAACACATTTTAACAATTCAATTCGCCATATTGAAAAGTAAATTAAGTTATGAGTTAAAAAATCATTACAATTTTTTTTATATTTTAATATTGGCACATCTATATTATTTCTTCGTTTCACCATATCTCAGAGTAGGGAGAACGATTAAAGGAAACTACTTAGACTTCATGAGAAAGATACAACAAAACACAAATTTTATATATAAAATAAAGTTCATACAACACTAATAAATAAACAACACTTATCTGAAACTCTTTCTTAAAGAAGATACCTTGTAGCCTTTCCTAGGAAATGCAAGAAGAAGAAATCTCTCACTTTTCTCCTTCTCCAACACTCTTTGAGAAGAATTCACACCTAATCTCACCGTAAAAACTCTGAACACTTAAATAAAAATAACTAATAGACTCCTGAATGGTGGTGGAATGAAGATGGAAAAAGTGTATGGAGGCGAGGTGTGGCATTTACGAACAAGGAGGAATGAGGAGCCCCTTTTCTGATCAGTTTCGGCGCAAAATAGAGCCTAGAGTCGGTTCTCCAATTGGTGCATCCAAAAACATTGGCGCTGTCGGCACTAGTGGTCCATAATTATTTCACTACTCTCTATCAAACGGCACTGATGGCGCTGCTTCTGGCGTCGTTGGCACTATGTAAAATCCAGCATCTGCTCTCTAAGTCTGCGTCGTTGGTGCTTCTCTTGACGTTGTTGATGCTGAGTATTTCTCCAAAAATTTTATTTTGACTCCAAATTCCATCCTTTTTTCTTTATTTTTGCTTCAAGTTTTAAAAATCAACAACCTGCAAGAAAATATAAAATATATTCCATTAAAGTGCAATATCACCAAAAATGAGTATAAAATATGGGTCTAAAAATGCATAATTTTTTTGTGTGTCAAATATCATGGTATTTCCCATTCTTTAACAGCATAAAGTTGTTTATCAGAAAAAGTTTCATTAATTTCTCTTTCAAGATAAAATTTTTCTTTCTGTTCTAGCCTAGATAAATGATCAGTTATTTGATTATCAGATTCTTTCCTATCTACCATCATAAATCAAATTCTTGCATCAGAAGTACGTGATTCTTCTTGATACTGCTAATATGCAAAATATAACAATAATTTATATTATATTTCACTTATATTTCCTTACTTTACAACAAACCCAAAAACTTGATTCTGAAGAAAAATAAGAATTTAAGTTTTAATTTATATATAATAGGATACTACGCAAGTATACATATCATTATCAAGTAATATAGGATTTTTTTATTAAAACCATAATATAAAACCCACAGGGAATTTATACAATGTGCAATTTTAGAAAACTTTCTATTTTTAAAAAGACAATTACTTAAACTGAATATTTTTTGTAGTAATAAGAAATTAAATATTTTTGGTATTTTTGATATTTTGACAAAATAGTAACAACTTGAAAAGATAACTAGAGTTTTGTAGATGAAAAGCACTTATTAAGAAAAATATCTTTCTTCTTATCATGAATCAGTAATAAGTATAGGAGTTCTTCTGTGGAAGTATGCAAATTGTGTTGTGTCAAATAGAAGCAGTAATATTATTTACCTTTATTAGAGCTGTTGTAAAGAATATTGACTAATTTAAAGTTTGAATAGTTCTGAAGACTGGGTAGGTAGAGAAGATACTAGCTCTCACTCTAAAGTTCTCTCAATTCCCTCCACCTGGGGGCTAACATCTTGTATCAGAACCTAGAACAATAAACCAAGTTGGGGGCTTTAACCTGTCACTTTAAAGTCATCTAACTCTACACCCTTCAATGAATATTTCTCTATTTATTTACACTCAATCATATGAACTATATTCTCATTCATACAACCTCATGTGATTCTTTTCAATTGTTGACTGATACAGTACCAGCCCGATTCTTACATGTTCTCACAACAGATTTTAACATTTGGATTGGCCAAATCAAGAAGTAAATGAAGTGCATGGATTTAAATCATGACAACTTCTTCTAATATTAAAGATCAATACTCTCCACAATTTCTATCCAAGACTTAATTACTTATCATTTTAAGAAGAAAGATAAAGAAAACTACTCAGAATCCATGTAGAAAATAAAACCACACTTTAGTTTAAAAGTAGAAATCATTGCCAAACCAACAAGTCTCAATTAAAACCAAAGAAGTCTCAAAAAAAAAAGATAAAAACTTATCTCAAGTTCTCCAGAAAACTCTTGAAGCTCCTTTGAATCTCTTCTCCTTACAATCACTCAAAATAAACTAACAAAAATGATAAAATAAAAGTAAAAGTGGTGCCTAAAAATCTCTTCGAACTAACTCCCCAAATGAGAACTTTCAAAACTTTCCAAATATTTTCAGGACTCACACTTTTTCAGACCTTTTCAGAACTCTTTTTCAAGGTCCTGTCTTCTTTCTTTGATAGCTTTCCAAGAGGTGCCTTGGAAACTCTTCAAAATATGTCTAGATTTGATTTATTTCCCTAAGTGATGCATCCTTTCATGATAATTTTCATCCATGGTGGTTATAACCACCTATTAAGCCAATGAGTGCCTTACAAACCTCTTCAAAATTCACAAAAACTGACTTTACTTGTCAAGTAACTGTCACTGGAGCTTAAGCACGAGACCTCTGGCACTTAGGCTCGGCCTTCTCTGTTTAATCGGCGCTTAAGCGNTCTCTTCGAACTAACTCCCCAAATGAGAACTTTCAAAACTTTCCAAATATTTTCAGGACTCACACTTTTTCAAGCCTTTTCAGAACTCTTTTTCAAGGTCCTCTCTTCTTTCTTTGATAGCTTTTCAAGAGGTGCCTTGGAAACTCTTCAAAATATGTCTAGATTTGATTTATTTCCCTAAGTGATGAATCCTTTCATGATAATTTTCATCCATGGTGGTTATAACCACCTATTAAGCCAATGGGTACCTTACAAACCTCTTCAAAATTCACAAAAACTGACTTTACTTGTCAAGTAACTGCCACTGGAGCTTAAGCACAAGACCTCTGGCATTTAGGCACTGCCTTCTCTGTTTAACCGGCGCTTAAGCGTTGGATCTGGCGCTTATGCGCCAAATCTCATTTGCACATTTTTCACCTTTTTGCTCCAAATTTGATCCTTTCCACTCCTTTAAGCATTTTTTCACCTTTTTTAGNGCCAAAACTCATTTGCACATTTTTCACCTTTTTGCTCCAAATTTGATCCTTTCCACTCCTTTAAGCATTTTTCACCTTTTTTAGTTGTATCTTCAAGAAAAACATAAAAATACCTTCCATTAAAGCGCAATATCTAAAAAATAGGTATAAAAATGTGTCTAAAAATACTATATATTTTAGTTGTATCAAAATCCTTCAAACTTAAAATGTTACATGTCCTCAAGAGACACTTCAATCTCTAAAAATGACGTATGTATGATATATATGAGTTTCTTTAGGAGTTACTAAAATTTAGATTTAGAAATATAGCAGTCTAATTTAGAAAAAAAATGTTCAGTAAATGAGACCAACTTAAAGTTTGGAAATTCTTAAGGTTAAGAAAGATAAAAATATGAGTTTCTTTCTAATTCAGAAATGTACTGTAGATTTTCAAAATTTAGAATTTAGTTCTTTTATTATCTCTATNAAAAATGTGTCTAAAAATACTATATATTTTAGGTGTATCAAAATCCCTCAAACTTAAAATGTTACATGTCCTCAAGAGACACTTCAATCTCTAAAAATGACATATGTATGATATATATATGAGTTTCTTTAGGAGTTACTAAAATTTAGATTTAGAAATATAGCAGTCTAAATTAGAAAAAAAAATGTTCAGTAAATGAGACCAACTTAAAGTTTGGAAATTCTTAAAGTTAAGAAAGATAAAAATATGAGTTTCTATCTAATTCAGAAATGTACTGTAGATTTTTCAAATTTAGAATTTAGTTCGTTTATTATCTCTATTTAAAAATTTTCATCAAAAATAATTTTACTTACTATATTATACCTATAAGCTTAAGAGTTTCTCAAGTCTTATACTTTAAGAAAATCAAATGTAGAACCAATTTTTTATTAGGCACTAATCCTCAAGCTTCTCCTTCCAAATTTTTTTTTTCTCTCTCTTTTTTTCTTTTTCTTTTCTTTTTCTTTTCTTTCTTTTTTTTCTTTTCCTTTTCTTTTTCAGGCAAGGATTACTATATATGGATAGGCCTTTAATGATTTTAAATTCCACTTCTCCTTTCCTAAAGCAAAGTCTTGATATAAGTTTGTTACATATAAATATAATAATAGTTTTGAAAGTTATTTTAGTAAAAGAAATTTAAATATTAAAAATAAAAGTCTAAATTATCTAAATTTTTCAAAAATATAATTTTTCTTACTAAAGATAGTTACTTATATTAATCATTTTCACATTTAAAAACTTTTTAACTTAAAGTTTTTATTCATTACTAAAAATTTTAACTAAATTTTCTTACTCATTTCTAAGATCAAATTTTACTTCCCTATTATAACTTCGTATACATAATCAATTTTTTTTCCTTTCAAATCAAATTCACTTGTAGCACATTTGAGAACAAATAAAATTCCAATTTTTTTAAAATATTTTTCATCTCTCCCAAACTTAAATTTTTAACAGATTAAACAGTTTAGCATTAGATATATATAAGAAGGAATGAAATTTTAAAAATAACATGCTAACAAGAATTTTAAACCCTAATGATACAAGTATAAAACTAAAATTAGGAGTAAAATTAATTTTTTGATCAAATCTTCTATATTTTCATTTTACTTCAACATGTAGATATTCAAATGGACTTCTAAACAGTGGGTATAAACATAAAAGCAAACATACACACTACTGACATCACAATCTTAACAAAAAGACAAACTTGCAAACATGATAAAAGAAAAATAAAGTGTAGTAGTTTCTGAATTTCAAGTTTAAGATCTAAGCTAACAAGATTTTCTACTTTATAACAGATATGAAATAAAGTTAAGTTCTAAAAAAACTAATCCACGGTACTAAACACAAAAAGACAGTTACTACCCTAAAATTTTAAAATTAAAATACTAACTACCACAAATGTCATAATAACAATAAAACATAAAAGTCCAAAACACAACATAGTCCAGAATNTGTCTCAAGTCCAAAACATGAAAACACATCACATCACAATTCTCGCTTAAACATAAAAGTACAAACCACATCGCATAGCCACACAGATGCAAATGTAGCAAGCCTATAAAAGTCCAAACCACATCACATAGTTCAAACCAACACACAGATGCAAATGTAGCAAGCCCACACCACATAGTTCATATCATATTACAATCATAAAATAAATCTCTCAGCTCTACTCTTCATCCTCATAATCACCACTATACCATTCTTCTACAGGCTCATAATTNCTGAATCACCGCTATCCCAAACTTTTGCAGGCTCATAATCAGGGAATCTAGGATATGGAGGAAATTGCACTCTTGGTTCACTCCTAACAAGACTCTCCAGAGATGAGTGAAAATTTTCTTCATAATCACTTTTTCTTCTATTTTACCTATCAGTATGATATGCAAAATGCTCTAAATTTTGTACCTTATTAGCGATAAAATTAATATTATCCATCATCCTCTACAATAATTGATCTTGAGTCTCAATAGACTCACCTCGAGATGTAGAAACACTTGAGGTAGATGGTGTAGATGTAGAAGCAGCAGACATCTTCATTCCATAGCTCCGAGAAAATCCTCCTCTCCAGCCAAAAATTGAATGCTCAGAATAAGTCTTCACATTCACCTTAGTGATGGGCTTTAGAGGTAATAATACTTCCTCCCAGCTATCATATTTAACTCCAGCCTGCTCAAACAAAGAAAAGATCAAAGAAGCAAATCCCAGACCTGCAGTTGTAACAATTGTAACAAAACTTATGATAGTCTGATAGATCAAAGCTCCAACGTTGATGAAATTTCCCTCTTGAATACAATAGTTCAACATCGCTTTCTCTCTGGTCACTTCACTGAGATTATTGGTCGGAAGCAGATGATCAGTAATGAAATAGTGCTAGGCTTTTGAAGGTGCACATAACTTTGAAGTCGGGAAGTTAACTCTCCTCTCATTAGTAATCTTCCAAAGTCCTCTCCCAATAGTCAAGTTCCTTAAGAGAGACCAAAAACTTGAGTGAAAGGGGAAGTGCTGCTGGTTTTTTGTGGCTTGTTCGGTTTCCTTGCTGGTTCACTCGATACCTTTGCTTGGTTGCTTGTTTTGCCATTGAGATTTTTGGTTGAAGCTTTGATAGAAAGAGGTGTTGTAGAAATTTTTCTAGGTCTATTCTTGCATTTACATTGGATTTGCGCCAAGAGGTAGCCTCTATCCCTCCCTTAAACACTCAGTAACATTGTTGGTCTTTCATTTCCCTTGCTCAACTGCTCGAAACACATGCTAATTTACTGGATTTCGATGTTGATTGCTTATATTCTTGTTTGATTCCCAAATTTCCTACTCGGTTGCTCGAAGTGCCTGTTCAACCACTTATTGATCTTAGGCTTTAGTGGATTGAAATTTTTTTGGTATTTTGATTATATATGAATTGATCACAGTCCTTTGCATACTTTTTTTTAGAATGTATACTGATTCAACATTCACAAAGGAAATGAACTTAGATTTGTCTTGCTGTCTTTATTGCAAAATAATGAACTATGACGAATGAAATTTTTGGGGCAACACTGGAGCAGCTAGCGTTGCTATCAATGCTTTATGGCCATCTTCCCTTCCTATTTAATATTAATCATGAGAGCTATTGCAATGATTTTTATTACCTGGAGTCGATTAATGCATATCAATCAAGTTGGTTTATATCTTTGATTTGGTTGGCTGCTTACTCATGCAAAACATACCCTATGAGTAAAAGAAAAAATAATACAAATCGTTGTTCAATTACCATGTTTGTAGTGTGTTTTTGAACAAATTGATTGGGAAAACATTTGCGGGAATGCTTATCGAGTAGAGGTAGGATGCTTTGGTAGGTTTGGACCAAGCTTGAAATTTCTTGTCAGTTCACTCTTTTGCTTGGTGGCTCGATATTCTTGCATTACTGTTTATTTGGCTACCGAGATAAATATTGTTGTTCTGGAGATATGCTGTAATTGCCCTGCTTAAGAACGTTGCTTGTGATTTCTGTCCTTATGAAGTAATAAACCATCAGTAGGCAGCTGTTTCTTATCAATTCCGTTGATCTATTCTTAGTAATGCTGGCAAATAATGGGCGATTACTCTTCATTTGAAGTACTTCTTTCCCAGATTTGTTTTATTTTAATTTAGGGCATTTACATCCATACCATCTAATTCTGATATATTTATATTTATAACACCTAAATTACAACATTTGCATACATACCACCCAATTCTTAATATTTACGCTTCTAACACCCAAACTTCATTTTTACACACATTCCACCTTATCCTATGCATGAAAGGGAGTTGTCTCTTTTGCAATATGAAAGGTTTAGGACAATGTACATGTGTTAAAGCCTTGCATGGTTTACCTGCAAAAATCCTGAAACCTTGCATGGTTTAGTTGCAAAAATCTGAAACTTTGCGTGGCTTATTTGAAAAAATTTGAAACTTTCGGTGGTCAATTTTGTAAAATTCGGAGACCGTTAGTGTTCAATTTGCAAAATCTGAAATTGTTGGGTGGCTTATTTGAAAAAATCTGAAACTTTGTGTGGTATAAATGTAAAAGCTGAAGTATAGGTGTGAATATAATGGGACTTTTACATGCTTACCACCTGATTCTTATATACTTATATACCTCACACTAAATCTCCCATATTTACAAACATGTTGTGCAATTCTTTTAGATTTTTATGCTTGCCCTCACCTACGTTTTCGAGTGCACCTGGAATTGGGAAATTAAGGTCACTTTAAGAGCTAAATGAGCTTAGTGTTAAGAATGAATGAGAATTGTTATCAAATTGGAAAGCTAGAACATATGAGCAAGTTGCGCAAATTAAAAATACATTTTTATGGAAGAATATTCAAGTGCTTTTTTGAAAGTGCTTTAAACGTTACTTTAGCTATGTGTATCCAACTTTTTGGGAAGAGTTAAATGTTGTCTTTGGCTTAACAAACTTGCTGATTTTGAGGATGTTTAGGTGTTGTTTGCAGCTATATTTAAGTTGATAGTTTTGAGATGGTTTATGTCATTTCATTTCTCTGCATGATTGCTGATTTCGGCGACATTCAAGCATTGTTTTGAAATCGCTTAGGTGCTATTTTGGAGTTGATTTATACATTGTTTTATGCTTGAACAAATGTCATTTTGGAGGAGATTTACATACTATTTGTGGGCCTAAACAAAGGTTGTTTTGATGTGGGTTTAAACATTATTTTCGAGCTTGAACAATCACTGTTCTCTTTAATGAGATTCAAATGCCGATTTCTTGGGCCAATTACATACTATTTTGGGAGAAAATTTGACTGACGGATTTAGCATTTGTTGGATGAAAATAAAAGTTTGAAATCCTTATTGGTCCTTGATCTATAAATATTTGGAAGCTGAATATTAAGTTCAAACATGAAGGATTATTTAAAATTCCATCTTTTTTGACCTTATGATGAAGAGCACCTAAATCATTGGAGAATACATATGGAATATCATTGCAGGTTAGGAGTACCTTCATTTGGGCTTTGGGGAGGCTTTACATGTGATATTTGTGCAGGGATTGAAGCATTTGAAAACGCAAGATGGGTCTTCTCAAACTCGTATCGTCGGATATCGGGGACTGTTTTCAACACAGTTTTGAAGCTGTTTTGGTGGCTTCGCCAGGCTATAATTTTAAGACCATTTTATGGTGTGTTTGGCTACAGTTTCTTTTAAGATGCTTTTGGCTTTGAAGAGACATAGTTTTGAAAATGATACCTTTTTGGTTGATCCGTTTGCGAAATTGAGTCAAATGATACCCTTTTGGGGTTGATTTGTGGATCTTTGGGCCGCATTTTTGGGTCTTTTCATCGATCGTTAAACATGGTTATGAGGGCCCATTCACCTTTTCACCTTTTCGTTCTTTCAGGTGGATTGTTCTCTCCTTTCTCTCACCCCATTTTTCTTCTTTTCTTCTTTGCTTCTTGGTTGGATTTATACACTTATGTACAAAGCATAAGTGCACACATATAGCCTTTTGATATATGTGAAACATCAAACAAGTCTATAAGTTGGATTGTTCATTTTGGGGTAAGGGCGATGATAACAAAGGCACGTCGGTGGTAGGGCAGAATAATGTTCCATCCTACAACATCGAGCCCGGTGAATCGTAGGATGATAATATTATTCACCAACATGAGACTAGCGGGGCACCCTTGCCCTTTTAGGTTGTTAGCTATCCCACGCCCGACGGTGTGATCGACTCATGGACAATCATATTTCTACAAAACTTACAAGAACAAATACTACATTTGTAAAAGCAATTTAACTACGAAATTACTATATCTTTCTCTGCATGAAACTTATGTGCATGCTAAAATATAAATTTAAAATGAAAATTTGATTGTCCACTTGTCAATCAACAGTATCAGGCTAAGGAGTACCCTCCTAAGTTGACATAGTAGAACAACCTTCTAGTTGAGTGTCGGGCTCTGTACATATAGGTGGCTGATAGTAGCCTTGGAAGTCCCTCGAGTATATATATACAGTTTTTGAGCCCACCCGAACCTGAATGCTTATAGTCCACTTTGGCTTTTATTGTTCACTTGTTATTTCCTTCAAGGTTTTCATAAGTGTCTTCTTGTGGTTTTTCTTCGAACTCGTTTCTATGAGCCACTTAAAATTCATTTAATAAATTATGGAGTGGGGAGCCCAGGGGCAAAATGGTAATTTTGAAATTTTAACCAATCTTCCTTCCTTAACTTAAACTACAATGTCATAGGACTTCAAGGTTGCTTGCTAATGCAACGTAAATCCTCATCTTATCTTTAGACCTTTGTATAACTCTGTTATACAATATCAACCTTAACTCGTCTTAGGATTCCAAGATTGTCGTCCGTCAAGACTTAAATCCTTATATCTGCTAGGCTATTTGTGTGATAGTTTCACACGAATGTAAGCTATAATTAATAAAATTGACAGGATAAAACACCTAAATATTTCTCCTCAAAACTGAAGCAAAACATTAGGATAGCTTAGGAAGTCACCGAGGTTCCCCTCTTAATCCATGACATCCCCTAATTCTTACTCCTTTGGACTCTACAACAAAATGTTCCTAAATTGAACCAATCCCCTTTTACACCTCTTTGTCCGATCTCATTGAAAAATCCTATCCTTTTGAAATCCTTGAAGATAATATTTCCTGATTTTTATTGAGAGTCTTTATAGGTGACTTTGGTCATTTCAGATGTAATTAACGATAGAGGCTTGCTCTTATAGGAAGCATGTCCGAACCTAGTTTAATATAAACCCTATTTAATTCTTTATATTAATTAGGGGAACTTGCTGGCAAATAAAAATGTTTCGCCGACCAAACGGGCATCATATATTCCTTAGTTTATTTGATCGAGCCTCATCCTTAAGTCTTATGTTTATCCTTCTAGATAGATACAGGATTTGAGGTACAACNTTTAAATAAGTCTTCACATTCACTTTTGTAATGGGCTTCAGAGGCAACAAAACTTCCTCCCAATTAACATACATTACTCCAGCCTGCTTGCTTCAAGAAAACATCAAGGAAACAAATCTCATACCTGCAATAGTAGTAGCTGCAGCTGAACTTATGATAGTGTGATAGATCAAAGCCCCTATGTTGATGGGCTTTCCCCCTTGAGTACAGTAATTCAACGTCGCTCTCTGTTCACTTCACTGAGATGATTTTTAGGAAGCAAACGAGTAGATATAAAATAGTGTCAAGCCTTTGATGGTGCACACAACTTTGCGTTAGAAAATTTACTCTCCTCTCTTTTATAATATTCCAAAGTCCTCTTCCAACAGTCAAATAACATATGATCTCGTCCAATTCCGCTTCCATAAAACTATAATTCGCATAAAAAACACAAAGTCTCTTGTTGTAAATGGTAAAAAAAATTTATTACCTCAGGAGTAAAAGGTACCAACTTCCCTCGAACCATAACTCGATCGTCCTCAGCCTCTAAGAGATTTGCATAAAACTCCCTTACAACAGAAATTACAGCGACAATAGAGAAACAACAGAACTGTTCCCACTGCTGGTGGACTATCAGGTATTCCATTTCTCCACCTGGACTCTTAAAACATCACTCCTACATCAATTTTTGTGACTATAGAGCATCACTATATTGATCCTGAGCTTTTGAACTGACAAATTTGCTTGAATCAAATGGGCTCTTTCCTTTGCTCCTTCNAAAATGGGGGACTAGAGATAACAAACATGTAAGTTTTTCTTCATCATTATTGAATCCTGCATTGAAGGCGTGGCATTTCTTTATTTCATCAAAACTACTTCCTATTGTGAAAATTAGTAAAGTGACAAAGGAAAACGCGGTTTTGAATTATTGTATTCAAACCAGAAGACCTATTGATGTTGCTGCTTTAATAGTGAAGTTAGTTGACCTCACTTTTGGTTGAGGTTCAGTTTTTCCTCTTTAGTAGCCTAAGGTCTAGCCATATGACTTGACCTCACTTTTGGTTGAGGTTCAGTTTTTCCTCTTTAGTAGCCTAAGGTCTAGCCATAGTGACCTCACTTTTGGTTGAGGTTTAGTTTTTCCTCTTTAGTAGCCTAAGGTCTAGCCATAGGAATTTTCTATTGACTATTCTTAAAAAACTAGAAAAGGAACTCTCACCATTAAAAATTCTACATTCCTCTTTACTCAACTTGATGTTCCTCATATTGGTTCTAACCTCTAGCACTTAGTAGGTGGGGTCATTATGGGGGAACTCAAGATAAGTCACCCTTAAGACTACTGAACCTTAGGGTTAAGCTTGGGTGTTGGTCTAGGGCTTAAGGTACATATTTGCACTCACAATCACTCACAATCATAAACTTAAACTTCTAGGCTTTGGTCCCTTGATACTTTTGGGAGACTCATGTAGGTGGTCCCCTAAACCCACTTGCCCTAGGCTAGGGTTTAGTTAAGACCACTACCCAAAATTGGGTTTCCATTGGTCCATGGCTTATTGAGGGTGGTTGGCACTCCAACTCGATCAAGATACCCAACCTATCCTTTTGCCCCTGAATTCCCCCAAATTACCTAGATACTATTGGGACCCTAAATTTGGCCAAAATTCCCAAATTTACCCAAAATACCCAAATTGGTTCAAAAATCATTTAAACACTTTGAAAACACCCAAAATACCCAAAATCACCAAAATTGGCCAAATTACCAAAATGCCCCCTCCTTAGCCCAAGATTCCAAAAATTCCAAAAACTCCCAAGAATTTCCAAAACCTCCCAAATATTCACAATTTTATTATTCTCAACTAGCATATGACCCAATTTGGCCAATTTGACCATCTTTGATCAAAACCCCCAAATTGCCCTTTAAAGGCCCATATTTTCCCAAAATCACTCCAAATGTTTATCAAATTGGTCTCAATTTACCCCAATTTCAAGTAAAAACTCAAATAAACTCTTTATGTGACCAATCTAGGCCAAATTCAAGCTCAATTAGTACATCATTTGAACCCAATTTTGATTTAGATCAAAACCCCAATTTTGGCCCCATGACTTGGTTCCACAAAATTGAACCCATAACCCACTCAATTATCCACAATTTGTGTTAAAAAACCTTCATAACAACCCCATACATAAAACTTGAACTTTAATTGGCCTTTTTGAAGCCTAAATTTCATTTTATTCCAACTTAAGTCCAAAAAACCCCAAATTTGCCCCAAATTGGCCATGTCTCAAAATCTCACAAAATTGATGGCCTTAGCCCCAAAATTTCCACTCCATCCCTTCATGAAAAATCTTCATAACATCTCCCTTGATCATTTAAACCATATAATTTGGACTTAGTCAAAGGCTAGCCCAACCTAGACCCATTTTTAGCCCAATATGCCCATTTTTGCCAAATTTCAAAAATCCCTCAAATTGACCCACCAATTGAACTCAAAATCACTTCAACCCTTCACCAAAAATTTTCATAACAATCATCTACACAATGTTGATCAATCAATTAGGCCAATTGATATGGCTAGCCTAGCCCAAACCCAAGCTTTGATCACTTGAACCCAAATTGAACTCATGCACTAAAGAGGGCCTAACTACCCCAAAGTCATCAAATTAATGACTCCAGAGCCATTAGTAGGACCCTAGTGGCCAACCTAAACCTCTTAAAACCACCTAAACTAAGCCATGGACAAAATTTCCCCTAAATAAAGGTATTTCTTTCCATATTTGCTTAAGTTTAGGATATTTTTACCAAAACTAAGCCTAAACACATTAAATTGCTGTCACATATTCCCCTGGGTTCCCTGAACTCCTAGGCACCTCCCCCTGGCTAGAAAATGGCCAAACTGAGAGCCACCGCCATGGGATTAAACCCAATTCAAATCTAAAGTCCACCTCATTCAAATTAAATGTTGGAGCCTCTCGCCCTCCATCTAGGCAGCATATTTCATCCCCCAATAGGCCATGACAACAAGCCTTAAGCCATTTTTAACAAAAGCTCCCCTCCACGACCATGGAGGTAGAGTTGAAATTTTCTCAGAAAGAGACCTCCAAATCACTCACAGAGCTTCTTTGAGAACTCCTCAGTGCAATCCAACCATCTTCCCCCACTAATCTCCACTGTGGAAGCTCAATTTTGAGCTCAAACTTCTGTCTACAACCAGGACAAAGCTCAATACACCTCCACAGTCCACCAAACTTAAATTACGTGTACCCACACCTTCACAACACTGAGAGAAGAAGAGGCCCCATCAAACCACCCTTCCATAGAGCCCCTAGTATAGACTTTGATCAAAACCCGAAATCGGCCTTAGTTGAATTTGGGTCTAGGCATTTCACCAGGACCATAGGCTCAATCCTTAGCCTTCTTGGACCCTAACGAACATGCCAAGAACCTCTTATTGAAGCTTCACGTCTTAGAGCCAAGGTATAAAACTTCTCTTACTCCCGAGCCTATTTAACTCTTTATTTGTTTTAAGTTAATTTCATGGCATCATAATCGTATGGATATATTCCTCTAGTCTAGATGAGCATTTTTAAAAAAAATCATTTAATTTGATTGAGAAATGGGGGAGATATCAAGCTTAGAAGATGAATGGCTCTCGAGCTACGCTATCGGGGACGATGACAGAGCGCCATTTGATTGGGCGTGTATCTGATGGACGATCGAGATCAAGCCGGACAACGCTTCAGAACATAAATCACGGGCCGAGTCAGAGCTGAGGTGGACGATGACGTAAAATCAGAGCGCGCCACATCGAGCTTTGGAGCCGCCATAGGTTGATGTGGCGCCACACGTTTAAATAGATAAGTAGGGATTTAAATAATTCAAAAAATGACCCTTAACTTAAAAAAATCTTATCTTGGTATAAAAAATCATAAAAATACAATAAAAATACCCTCTTGCTCAGTGAACAGAGGAGAATAATGTGGAAATAATTTAAAATTCATGTGATACATATTTTATTTTTAATTAATCAACCACTGATTTGAATATTTTGATTCTCCATGCATATATGCATATCACCATGGATTGAAATTTTAGCATGTTGTTGCCTCTGTCTTAGAGGATATCTTCTGATTTTCTTTAAAGTCAGAGGAGGTCCCTAAACAGAGATCCATATTTTTCAAGTTTATGCCCAATATTTACATAAATTAATTATGATAATTAACATATTGATTAGAAAATTTCATGAAAATTTTGGAAGGTTTACTATGACTAGAGGATCCTCTGAAAATAATTTCATGAGTTAATTCATTAAAAATACATTTAATCTTTACCAACCCTAAAAAAAAAGAAAATTAATTTTGGGTAACATAAATATCTAAATGACTTAATATTTGATCTCTACTATTTTTTAGGATCTAGAGAACTCACCATAAAAATGTCAATGTATTTTGAGTCCATTTGATGGCCTAAATTGATTTTTTGACTTAAATATCTTTTTTGACACTTAAATGATTTTTAAAAATCAAAATATAACTAAAAAATTTATAAAAACATGTTTTTTGAGTTCTCTGTGATCAGTGGTATTTTTTAAAAATAAAATAAAATTTAAAATAAAAACTTGATTTTTAGCCTATTTTTGAATATTTAAATAATTAAAAATCCAATAAAAATCACAAAAATAATAAAATTCATGGAAATATTCTAAATTACTTCCTAAGCACTTAGAAACAATTGGGATATTTTCCTGATCTTATAAATAAAGACATTGAATTTTGAAGCTTAAAATAGTTTTTAAAGGCTAAAAATGGATTTTTAGTAAAATAATTCCAATAATTCAAAGAAAAATGAAAAAAAAATGTGAAATTTGTTTCTCCGTGTCCCTTGACATTAGATAGATTTAATAAAAATATAAAACTTAATTTTCTACATTTAAAATATTTATAATTAATAAACACTCATTAACTTAAAATAATTCTTAAAATTTAGATAAAATTAAATAAATCATGAAATTTGGTCCAAAGGCTTCTCTGGTCTAAGCCTGCTTCCAGTAAAAATTTTAGGGGATTAGTGACTTAGTCTAAATCAAGTTTCATTTAAATAAGGATTAGAAAAGTAAACATCTTTGAAAATTAAAACATCCTTCAAACACTACAAGCCCAAGTCAAAATTTGGCCAAGTCTCTTAAACTTGTCTCTTTAAGGTTCTTCATCCACATAATTCTTAAATTGAATTACGAGAGATAATTACCATATTCTTAGGGATAATTGAGACATGAATGCTCACTAAGAACTAAGGGTATTTGCAGGATGAATTATTAAGTAACATAATAAGTTTAAAAGGACTCGGGATTTTCCACCAAGCAGAGAGAGAGTAGCACAGACCTGCTTCTTTCTCTAGATCTGTTGGATACATCAGATATTTACTAAAATTAATATGTTTGCTTGACAAATATCATCGTTGATTAAATTAATAAGGACCCACCAAGACATGACCTAGGGTTAAGTAGGTCGTCAAAATTTTACTTCCTTGTTCTATATAAATTGCCTTAACATGCCTTTTAAGTTTCAGGTGGTAGAACGAGAAGACTCTCCAGGTATGCTTTTACAATTTTCAGCATCATCTTTCTTGAACTTTTATGCTATACTTTTGTGCTTATAAAAATTTACATGCTAAGCAATAATGTCACCCTGCATGAAAACTAAAACTATCAGGATAACCACAAAACCAGAACTAAAACCAAAACCAGAACTAAAACCCAAACCAAAACTAAAATCAACCAAGATAAAATTCATTACCACAACATTCAAAATATAAAACAACTCAAAATTTAATCACAAACATCACACAAAACTATAATTGCAAGTGAATTAAGATGTCTCTATCGGATGATCGGGAATTCCTTGGAGGAGGTAACCTACAGTTGCGAACGAGGCTTCCAACGGTCTAAATGAAATTATAGGAATTCATTAAGTTGAGTTTAGTAAGTTCATTTGGACTAAGTGAATCCAATAGAAAATAGTGGTACCGTAATGAGGGAATTGTAGGATCCTAACCGGTGTCGCTCTAATCAACTTTAACATACCCCCATAAAATTTAATGAACTTCAACCATAGGGCCATTTGATTCGACATCATAACTTGACACACTAGAAAACCCAAAATCGTTGCGGCAAAAAGCTTGGAACTAGCATGGTGGGCAGCACGGTCATCTTCAACAATAAAACCTGTCTAAACTACAAAGCCATAGGACATCGAGGTTGCTTGCTTATGCAACATAAATCCTTACCTTATCTTTAGGCCTTTGCATATCCCTGCTATACAATATAAGCCCTAACTCATCTTAGGATTCTGAGGTTGTCGTTTATCATGACCTAAATCCTCACATCTTCCAGACTTTTTGTGTGATAGTTTCACACGAATTTAAGTCCTAACTAATAAAATTGATAGGATGAAACACCTAAATATTTCTCCTCAGAAATGAAACCAAACATTATGATAGCTTGGGAAGTCCCCAGGGATCTCCTTTGGATCCATGACATCCTCTAGTTCTTCCTCCTTTGGACTCTACAAAATGTTCCAAATTTGAACCAATCCCCTTTGCACGCTTCTTTGTACGATCTCATTGAAAAGTTCCACCCTTTGAAAGTCCTTGAAGATAATATTTTCTAATTTTTATCGAGAGTTTTCTTAGGTGACTTTAGTCATTTAAGATGTAATTAACTACAGGGGCTTGCCCTTATAGGATGCATGTCCGAACCTAGCTTAAAGTAAACCCTATTTAATTCTTTATATTAAATAGGGGAACTTGTCAGCAAATATAAAAGTTTCACAGACCAAACGGATGTCAAATATTCCTTAGTTTATTTGATCGAGCCTCTTCATCAAGTCTTGTGTTTATCCTTCACAGGATTTGAGGTACAACGCTCTTTCATTTAAACTATGAAAAATATGGGGTCAATTTGATTTTATATTTTTCTAAAATTAAGCATAAATGTAAATTAAAACGTCTTTCAAAAGCGGGCGCTGAAATTTTGATTCTAGTGACCGACAGCTTCTTACAGGCAACTCCAACACAAAATAGCGCCGACAACTTTTGGCGGCTTCGTTGGGGACAAGCTTTTCTTTCCATACAAATCAAGAAATATTATCTTCACACACATGTAATATGTCCATGTCCCTCTTGTATTAAATTACCCTTCTTCCGTTGGCATACTTTACCCATTTCTATCTTGGGAAAGTATGACTAACTCTTTGGACTCCAGGACGATCTGTTCAACCATATTTGAACAGAGGGGTTCAGGAGGCCATTAAGGACTTTTTAAATTTTCATGTGGGGTCGGACCCCCAATAGGTGTGTCGGTGGATTAGTTCCACCTGAGCATTATCTGCCACTAAATGGGTCCTGCACTGGATCCTAAATTACTTCACATCTCCTTTCCAATTTTGATTTGCTATTCTGCAAATTCAACCAAATCGTGTTGTGATGTGTGCACATTAAAATTTTCTTATATTAATTAAATTTTACACCTCTTGATTTTTCTTAAACAAAATTTTAAAATACCCATAAATTAAGACCCACCCGGTCTATAGATCAACCTCTAATTTCAATGCTTGCACTAAGAAAATTACGAGGTTTTTGGCCATATAGCTAACCTCAAAACTTTCTGTTTTCAAGCCTGCTGCAATGGCCTACCCAATGCTAACCTTTTCCCGCAACTTGCCAACGAGCCACGAAGCCTGTAATCTCACTCCTACCATCAAATTTGGAGCCGAATTTGAAGATCTCATGGTCATCCTCGGGAAAGCCCCGTTTGTGGTAATGAAGATTGCTGCACCGGAAATACAAGAACCGTCTCCATTGTTCGACCTAAACTGCCTTCAAGACTTCCTTGCCTGCAAGAAGTCTAAAACTACTGCCGTCACGACACCCGCCAAACTTGCTATCCCTGCTGCTGCTAAGGAGAAAAAAGTAATGATTATTGAGGATCTGATTGAGAGATTAACTGTCCCACCACCCATGTTTAAAATCAGATCAAACTCAAGGACTGTACCGCTGACCCAAACTCAAAAAAGGAACCGTAATAAAAGGGTTAGGAGGGCCATCAAAGCCCAGGCTCCTGAAAAGTCACGCGTTGAGGAGGAGACTCATTAAGATGAAGAAGGATTATCAGAAAATTTTCCACTCCTACGAGGGAGTAGATTCCATCCTCTGACGGATACCGATGGATTTGAGAGTATCCGGAGAATCACTGTTGCATTACCATCACTTCTTGGACATGGTGAAGAGAGAAAGAAGTTCACTCCTATCACCCGAGTTAGTGCAGTTTTCAAAAGGCTAGCTACCAAAGAAGGATGTTCAGTTAGCGAGTTACTTAAACGAGTGGGACATGCAATTTCCCCTTGCATGAAGAAGAAAATTTTGAAGGATGTCAAGTCCGCCAGGTAGTCTCACAAGACAACTGGAGTGCCACTTTCATGCATCCCCGTTTGGTTCTGCTTAGGGAACAGAGTTGATACCGTAGTGATTACTTCTGATTATACTGCCACTAGGACTGCAAGCTGTCGACCAGTTAAGTTGAGACTGGGTCTGAAAATCTTACCCGTTACCCATTATGGAGATATTACTATAATCCCAAAGATAAAGACAAGAAGATTACCTGACACTATAGCCGGTGTACACCACGGGGAGCATACTTTCCCTCGACATATCAATGTTTCTACTAAGACACTCTGTCCTGAGAAGTCATCATCGAAAAAGAAAAAGGTATAGGTACCCAAGGTCGCTGCACTGATACAGTCTGTTAAGCCCGTGAGACAAGAACATGGAATGAAGCTAGGGTCCAAAATATCTGACATCATCGCAACAATAGCCAACGAGATGGAGGGACAAGTAGAGGATGTCCATCAGAGTCCTCCATGAAGGAATCGATAATTGAAGAGAAAGTTGAGAAACTCAGGATTGAGATTTCTGAGTTAGCTCGAGAACACGGAGTTTCTGTCGATAGCGATGAGGAAAATTTTGATTACAATGATTACTTGGAGGAAGATTTCATGGATGTCCATGTAATTGAAACAAGAGCCGCGATATCTATGCGCGAGGCTCAACCTCACACCAAAGATAACGCCGTAGATGAGCTGTGTAGGGCCATCCTCCTAAGGGAGGAGCAAATTAGTCTACTGGAGAAAAAAATAGAAGAAATGGCCGCAGCCGAAAATCATTAGACTTGTGATTACCCCATGAATAGTGGCCATGGCGGTCATGGCTGCGGCCATTTCTACGGAATAGTGGCCATGTCCATCAGAGTCCTCCATATTTGCTATCAGGGATTACCCTGAATAGTGGCCATGTCCATCAGAGTCCTCCATATCTTAAAGTTATCCTTTCATTTTTCTTCTCCAGAGATCAATCAGCCGAAAATCATACACATCATAGATGAAAGAAGAGAGGTTGCTTCAACAAACAGAGACAAGCAACATAGAAAGGATTCTCCATCAGAAGCTATACTAGGAAAGGAATTCAAGCAAATGGTTGAACAAGTGCGGGATGCCTTAATCCAATCTATGGGTGGTGCATTAAATTTAATGGCTAGACCTTACCCGGAGGAATTCGATGCCGTGCCTTTCCTCAAGGGTTTTATGGCCCCAAACTTCAAGATATTTGATGGGACTGGGAATCCCTGATAGCAAATAACACATTTTCGAGCCAGTTGTGGCAACACGAGAAATAGTGAAGCTGTACTTTTCCATCAGTATGTCAGCAGCTTGTTAAGAATTGCTTTCAACTCGTACGCTGACTTGCCCAACAAGTCAGTTAAAATATTTTCCGAATTGGAACAGCTGTTTGCGAAAAGATTTGCCGGGGCACAACATCATGTGTCTATTGAAGAGCTCATGATGAAAAAATAAAAGCCTAGCGAAACTTTGGTGGACTATATTTTGAGGTGGAGAAACCTTAGCATAAAATGTGAACCTTAGCTACAGGAACATCATACGATTGAAATTTTACTCAAGAGCATTCATGGGCCAGTAGCTTTCATGCTCAAAGGACTCACCATCAAATCCTTTGAGAAACTACTCAGTAAAGCCAACAGTCTTCAAGAGGAAATCAAGCACATGAAGCCACACTAAAAGGCTAAGGTGACCAGAGTGTTCGAAAAGAAATCAGAAGAAGTAGCGACCGTTGATAAAGGAAAGCAGCAGATGAAGATATATGCAGAAGAGCCTCGCTAGTCTTCATCACAGTATACTCAGAAACAGAGTAGTCAATCCAACCAACGACCACCTCAAGAAGGATCACCTCAAACAAGGGATAAGAAATTGCCCTGTAAGAACGACGTAAAACAGTGCAATCTTTCAAAGATGAAGCTATCCCTAAAATATTCAAAAGTCTGATGAAGAAGCCGGAGTTCAGACTACCAGACCCGAAGAAGCCTGAAGAGGTGGATAGAAAGAATGAACCAAATTATTGCCCATACCACCGGTTACTTGGGCACACTATAGAAAAATGCTTCATCTTTAAAGACTGGCTCGAGAGGAACCTTAAAGAAGAGAACATAAAAATTATGAAAGAATTTTTAAGGAATCTGAAAAGGGTTCCATAAATATGATTTTGGCTGAGCCAATCTCCCCAATCGATCCGTATACTGGAACACAGGGATGGAGTACAACTTGGGATGAACTCAAGAGGGTCCTCAAGAAAATACAGGATCTATCAAAACAATCTTTTGCATATATTAGAGAAGAAGGATGGAATGAGGTCTGGAGCAAATCATCCAAGAAAATACTGAACAAGATTTAGTCTGCATCAAGACAAGCCTCCATTCAGAGTTCGCAGCATACCAAGCCTGAGATGAAGGTTTCGTCAGGAGATCCATTATCGTCAAGGACAAAGAAGAAGAAGAAAATCATCACTACAAAGATTGATAGCACGAGGGGTGGGATAGGGTCCGCCTTTACTAGATTAGTTGTCTCTGATTTGGGGAAGAAAATCCTCAAACCCTTGACTTTGTACAATTATCTTTTTATCACTCCCGGGTCTTATAAATATAATGATTGTGATTTTGGCTATGTTTTAACTATTTCTAGTGATAACATAACTGATTACGACCAATCTAACTTTGATCTCAATTCGCACAACGATCCTCAAATCGTACTTGAGTCTGGTGAACTCATTATCAAGTCCAAAGAAGACATTAATGACACCGTTTGCAACAACACTGATAATGAGGAGCCAATTCTCGAGCATCACGGTACACCGCTTACCATCAACCTAGATCTTTCTGATGAAGAGGAGGAGACATCGGAGAATTCAACAATGATATCTCAAGAAGAAGAAATCACAAAAGTTAACTTAAGGAGAAGAAAAATGTTACCACCAAAAACAACTCCAATAGACAAAGGAAAGCATATAATGACTCGAGAGGAGATACCCTACCTCCACCAGTGGAAGAACCACATGATTAAGACAAAATCAGAGGATCATACAAAGTAGACTACAATGTGCTAGATCATCTTAGGAAGTTGCCAGCACAATTAAGAATCTATGATGCTTTGATCCTATCAAAGGAGATGAGATACTCCCTTGTTACAACTTTGCTTGACCCAAAAATTTTCTTAGCTCAGTTGACGAGAACATCCTCAGACAAAGTTTGTTCATTGAAAGAACAGCATGGGGTAACCTTCACAAATGAAGACTTGCTACGCGGTACCTCTGACCACAATCGTCCACTCCAAATCTCCATCAGCATCGACAGATTTGTGTTGTCCAAAGTTTTAGTAGATCCTGGAGCATCTCTTAACTTGATGAGCCTTACCATACTTCTACCTCTATGTGAATTATATGACTCTTACTCTGATTATCCCTCAAAAGGTCAAGAGTTTAGAGGTCAAGGAAGTCCGTAGTGTTGGTACAAAGCTGATTAAATTTTACAGTGCTTCTACCTCTATTGAGCTTGAAAAACATGTAAATTTGGATGATGATCCTAATGAATTAATGGAATTGCCTTTTAGTTACTTCTCGCTTTGTGTTCAAAAGTTAATTTAACAGGGACACTTACCAAAAAAAATGTCAAAAGATAAATTTCAACCTTTTGAAAAATTATGGAATGGTAAAAGTCGAACTCCATATTCAAAACAAGGTCTTAGATTTGGTATAGTCGGACCAGTCGATGATTCTGAATTTTGCATGATCGTTACTAGTGAGTCATGGGAGGATTGCCTCGATATGGAGGATGACTATACTGATCAACTAATAGAAGATGCTCCCCGAAAATTTGAGGAGAAATTTAAATCTACCATTGATGAATTGAAAGAGATTAACCTTGAGACTGAAGAACAACCCCGACCTACATTTATAAGTTATCTACTCAATGATGAAGAATCTTCAGAATTGATCAAACTATTAACAAAATTCAAAGATTGTTTCGGATGAAGCTATGAAGAAATGCCAGGACTGTCCGCAGAAGCTACAGTCCATAAACTCGGGGTGAACAAGAATATAACCCCAGTAAAACAAGCTCCCAAGAGAATGTGTCTCGAAATAGAACAACAAGTCATCCCCGAGGTGAAGAAATTAAAAAATGCCAACTTTGTAAAACATGAGCAGTACCCCACATGGTTGGCTAACACTGTACCTATTAAGAAGAAAAAACATACAGATCCGTTTTTGTATCGACTTTCGAGATTTGAACAAGGCATATCCAAACGACGAGTTTCCACTACCCATACTAGAGATGATGGTGGATATCGCTTCAACACACAAAATTTCTCCTTCATGGACGAATCGTCGGGATATAACCAAATTAAAATGGCTCCCAAGGATGTAACACTTACAGCCTTTAAAACACATATCAAAATTTTTTGCTCTACTGTGATGTTGTTCGGTCTAAAGAACGCCGAAGCAACATATCAGCACGCAATGATAAAGATTTTTGATGACCTCATTCACAACCAAGTAGAATGCTACGTGGATGACTTGGTCATTAAAAGTAAATGAAAAATAGACCATTTGTGCGATTTGAGGATCGTATTTGAACGGTTACGACTATATAACCTTAAAACGAATCCCTTAAAGTGCGTCTTCGACATTACCTCTGGGAAATTTTTTGGATTCGTTGTTTGTCATCGGGGAATCGAGATCGACCAGGTTAAAATTAAAGCTATCTTGGAAATGCCTCCTAAAATCTTAAAATAATTACGTTCCATCCAGAGGAAGTTGGCATATCTTAGACGCTTTATTTATAATCTCTTAGGTAGGTGTCAGCCTTTCTCGGCATTAATTAAAAAGGATGCCAAATTTGTTTGGGAAGAGAAATGCTAGTGGGCCTATGAGGATGTTAAACAATATATAATAACACCTCCTCTCTTGGCAACGCCTATTCCAAAGAAAATGCTGATACTTTTTACCGCGACTTTAAACGACTCTCTTGGAGCCCTCTTAGCCCAAGTTATGAGGGTAAAGAAAATGCACTCTACTACTTAAGTCGTCAGCTAATACCGTCATAAATAAGGTATCCACCTATTGAGAAGCACTATTTGGTGTTAATTTTTTCTGCTCAAAAGCTTATACATTACATGCTTTCTTATAAGATTACCCTAATCTTGAAATTTAATCCGTTGCAATGTCTGATGACACGACCAACACTTTTAGGACATCTAGCAAGATGGTCAATGATCTTATTGGAATTTGATATAAATTTTATTCCCCTCCGTGCTATCAAGTGACAGATACTAGCAGACTTTCTCACTGCACTCCACTGCCAGTCGGATCCCTTCTCAAGGACTAGTTACCAGACGAGCAAATACTACAAATGGAATTTTCAAGTGTGCAACGCTGAGAAATGTACTTCGATGGCGCTTTGTCAGCCAAAAAAGACAAAGGATCGGGCTTAGTTATACCAAGAAAAGCAGGGATCGATTTGATCTTTATCACACCAAATAAGGGTATGTTGAGGTTCTCATACCACCTGACATAGCTGTGTACCAACAATGAAGCAAAATATGAAGCTTTAATCACCATATTGAGAATGACAATCTCAATGGATATAACAAACATTGTCATCTATGGCAAATCCCAACTCGTCATCCAACAAGTCACCGGACAATACAGAATTTTGAAACCAAGGTTAACAGAATAACATTTGTACACAATGAAGCTCCTCGAGTAGATTCTCGATGTGACTTTCTATCGGATTCCTAGAGGAGATAATGCTCATGTTGATGCTCTAGTAAAACTTGCTAAGAAAATGGCATGTCCCCCAGAGGATTTCATTGAAATCACAGTGCAAGGAAGATGAGTCTTATCTCAGATCGACTTCGAAACTCTACACAAGCTCTGAAAAGAAGAAGCAATAAATATAGTTGCAGACAGCAACGAAGATTAGTGCAAGTAATTAATAGAATATTAGCATACTAAAAAGCTGCCTGAAGGCAAGTCTGAAGCACACCACATCACAAGAAGGACTATGTCTTACGACCTAATGGGAAACACTCTATACAGAAGATCAGTCGACTAGATGTGTCTACGGTGTTTGAATAAAGCCGAAGCACAAAATATTGTCAAAGAGGCACATGACGGATTGTGTGGCGCTCACCAGTCAGGGCTAAAAATGGAAAGGAAGATCAAAACTCTCGGGTATTATTGGCCAGTAATGATGTCCGACTGCATGAATACAACCATAAAATGTCACCAATGTTAGTGCATGGGGTGGTCACCAGCCTCTGAATGTGCTACACTCAACTGTTGCCTCATGGCCATTCGAGTGTTGGGGCACGGACATAATAGGTTTGATAGACCCTCCATCTTCTAAAGGACACAAATTTATACTTGCTGCTATAAATTTCTTCTCCAAATGGGCAGAGGCAACACAATTGTGTAAGGTTACGACACAGCACGTCCTTCAATTTTTTAGAAGCCATATTGTCTACCGTTTCAGAGTACCGTGAAGAATAATTTCTGACAATGGGATAGCTTTCAGAAGCACAAAAATCAATAATTTCATCAAGAGACATGGGATAAATTGGAGATACTTTACAATTTACTATCCTAGAGAAAATGGCCTGGCCGAAGCCTTCTTTAATACACTGGTAGAGATTTTAAAGAAAATACTAGATGAAAACAAAAGGGATTGACACAACAAACTATTAGAAGCCTTGTGGACCTACCAGATGACTTTCAGGACTCCCACTCAGTGTACACCCTATATGCTCGTGTACAAGTCCGAGGCCGGGCTACCGCTAGAAATCTAGATACCGTCTCTTAGAGTTGTCGTTGCCAAGCAACTCACAACATGAGAGAGTGCAAAACTCAGACTTGAAGAACTGGAAAGTCTTGAGGGAAAATGACTAGAAGAACAACAACATTTGGAGCTTTACCAGGCGAAGATGGTACAAGCCCATGACAAATTGGCCCACCCAAGGACATTTAAAGCTGATGACCTCAAACTTGTGCTCAAAAGGCCTATTCTTTCACGCCGCAAAATAGGTGGAAAATTCAAGCCAACTTGGGAGGGACAATTTGCTGTTGAAAAGGACTACACAAAAGGAGCCTACCAGTTAGTGGACTTCCAAGGCGAAAGACCCATGTTATCAATAAATGGATGATATCTGAAAAGCTATTACGCAACCTGATGTCGCTTGCCTTTGCTTGCTTTGAAACTTTGAAATTTTGATTGTTTTGGGGTTATCTATGTGGCCAAATGTCTATGACCGGGTGGGTCCAAATTTTGTAATTAACCTCAATATAATGAAAATTTTGAGAAAAAATTTTAAACTTCATATTTTCTCCTTTCCACTTTTGAGTATAATGCTCCATAAAATTAAACAAAATTTATACAAAAATAAAAAATTCATTTTACTAAAATAGACTAAAATTTACTTTAATAAATACTTTGTTTTGTTCTTGTTCATGCCAAGTTTCGGCCCACTGGCATTTTTCCTGTCGCCTCCAGAAAAATGTCGGGACAGAGGCTGGTCTTTGCTTTTAAGGATGGCTGGAGCCTCACACTAAATGAGGAAATGGCGTCGCAGGGCAGTACCATAGACTTCAATAAGGACTTTAACCAAGTTGACATGGACTACGAAGGTCCTCTGATGAATGTAGTCAGCGGCAGAGAAAAAAAGGATTTCCTTCATTACTGAGGGTGACGGCCAAAGATATTGCATCACATAAAGGAAAGAACGTGATAATAGAGTAGGATCCGATGGAGGGGCCCAGCCGCCTGCCATCCATGATAGCTACACTAGCCGGAGGCCTAGTAGTCACCAATAACAAACGACTGCTAGATGCTTCGCTTCGCAGGACACAAAGCAGAAATGCCAGTAGCAGAAAAGAGAGGACTTTTCTACGAAAAGAACGCTTACGTCAGAGAGAAACAAATAATTTACTCACCGCTATTTTTGAGTGGCATATTGATTATTCAGACATGAAAGAGACTTCTTCCAGCTTACCCGCCACAGATGAAGAACCAGGGTTTTTCACAGATCCAGAGACACTTTCAGCTTCAGAAGCCTTATGCAAAGGTTGCCCGACATGCAACACCGAGATACATGCAGGGACATCAGCCATAAGGGCATTCGTAGAGTGACCAGATTGCAATGTTCTACATTTAAGATACTTCGATACATTGGAAGAGTATACCTCCACCACTGATGGATCTCAGACTCCAAATTTTCAGATGGATGAGCCATACGTCCCATTGGGGACAGATCGGTATATACCATGGGGCCCAGGGCCATACATCCCTCTAGATGCTGAATCTCATGTTCCAGATCAATCAGCGCCAGTTTGGGTTCCTACTAATGTTCAGATGGAGGAGCGCCCACGACAGCTACCGACTCCTAGTACAATGGAGTACTACAAAATAAGTAAGATTAATAAAAGAGAATTTGAATTCTATGAGGAAGTCTGAGGAAGATTCGTCAACATATTGGAAGGCCTGAAGTTGTATACCAAAGTCTTCTCCGAGAGTGATGAAAGAAGCATTCTTGACTGCATCTTTGATTTGAGAGATAGAGGCTGAGCAGACCTTCTCATGGAAAGAACATACTCTGAGCCAAAGAAATGGATGAGAGGAAAAGGAAGAATCACCATTCAGTGCGGCTGCTGTTATAATTTTACAAATGACAGATAGGGAAATATCTGGGGATCCTCAGACATGACCAGGTAGATCCACTACCTCCTATAATAAAGTGGATGATCAAGAGGATGGTTTGATGGAACATACTGCCAGCTCCCTACATACCGAATAGTTGCATCATCAACATCTATGATGAGGGTGATTGCATCCCTCCCCATATAAACCACTACAATTTTGTGAGGCCCTTCTACATGGTCTCATTCATAAGAAAAAGGAATATATTGTTTGGGAAAGAGGTTGATTTTGTCGGCCCTAGCGAGTTCAAAGGAGCCGTAGAGATTTAATTTCCAGTTGGTTCAGTTTTAGTTCTGAAAGGAAATAGGGCAGATGTTGCTAAGCACTGCATTCCAGGGGTGCAACATCATAGGGTGTCCATAACCTTCCATAGAATGGATGACAACAAAGCACCATACAGATTCCAGCCAGACCCGGAGCTAGAAGAACTACTACCGCACGAGCTATGTGAGGGTTGTACCTCTAAGTACATGTAAAGGGAACTCTTATCATGAAGCATGGCTTAGAAGGCTTGCTCGATCAGGGGCTCGTCATACCTGATACAAAGGGTCAGAGGGTTCACTTTTTTTTATAGCAACATGATATGTACCACACATACTTAGCCTACAATGTATACATGACATGAGATGTTTTGAACGTACTTTGATATGGAATATATGTTGTGTCTTTTTGAGGCATCAGCCTATGTTTGATCTGTGACATTTTGATTGGAGCAGATTAATGAAGATTTCTCTCAGAAATGTACCTTTCTGTCAGTTGCCTTTTTGTGTGATGTATGGAAGCCACAAACCACGCTTTGGTTCAAAATTTCAATGAACAAAGAACGAACAACGAACCTTTAACAATAAAATAAAATTTAAACAAAAATAAACACAAATGAATAAACAATAAAACAAATTTCTTTTGAAAATCAACCAATTAAAATTAAAATTTTAATGACATATTTTGAAAAATTAAATGTAATAAAGACAACAAGAAAAGAAAATGAGTTTGTTGAGTGGATTCTCTCGATTTCAGAGTTTTTTACCTTTTGCCATCTCTATCTGCATTAACTCTCTTCACATTCCCACGAAATTTCACATTTTACACAAAGCCTCACAAAACTCTACAAACCTTATTCAACAAAATCAACCTTTTCACATAACACATTTCTACAAATTCAACACAATAACACTTTTTGAGAATTGTCCCTATATTTCAATTCTCACGTATTCGAATATGTCCTATCTTTCTAATTCGCTATATTCGAGGTCGGTCCCTTACTTCCGACTCTCTTTTCAAGATTGATACCTAAATTTCAATTCTCATTTCCGAATTAGTACCTAACAATTTCTGAGTTCTTCACATATCTTCATATTCTATTCACATATTCACCACGAATTTACACGTTTGAATCTACATATTTTCTGCATAGGGAGATATTTTCCTCGTTAACTCTTAGGTTGAATGTGATCCCGGTCCTTTCCTTCCTAACTTGATCGATATAATTTCCCGCTAACTCTTAGGTTGGATGCGAGTCCCAGTGCTTTCCTTCCTAACATGATCGATATATTTTTCCGCTACCACTTGAGTTGGATGTGAGTCAAATAGCTTTCCTCCTCAATGTAGCAGATATTTTCCTCGTCACCTCTTAGGTTGGATGTGAATCCCAGTGCTTTCCTTCCTAACGTGATCTATATATTTTTTCGCTACCACTTGGGTTGGATGTGAACCCTAGAGCTTTCCTCCTCAATGTAGCAGATATTTTTCTCGCCACCTCTTAGGTTGGATATGAGTCCTGGTGCTTTCCTTCCTAACGCGATCGATATATTTTTCCGCTAGCACTTGGGTTGGATGTGAGCCCTAGTGCTTTCCTCCTCATTGTAGTATATATTTTCCTCGTCCCCTCTTAGGTTGGATGTGAGTCCCAGTCCTTTCCTTCCTAATGTGATCGATATATTTTCCCGCTACCACTTGAATTGAATGTGAGTCCCATAGCTTTCCTCCTCAATATAGCAGATATTTTCCTCACTAGGGGTGTAAACAAACCGAACACGAACGAACAAAGCTCGTGTTCANTAAATTTATTTATATATAATTATTTTAAATTATTTTATATTTCGAACAATAATGATTCGAACACGAACAAACATATCACTTTCGTGTTTGGTTCGTTAACTAACTGAACGAAAAAAAGTTTGTTCATGTTCGTCTCAATTACTTATCGAACGAATCGAACACGAACCGTTCATGAACAACGAGCTTTTTTGGCAGCCCTATTCCTCACCACCTCTTAGGTTAGATGTGAGTCCCAATGCTTTCTTTCCTAATGTGATCGATGTATTTTCCCGCTACCACTTGGGTTGGATGTGAGTCCCAGAGCTTTCCTCCTCAATGTAGTAGATATTTTCCTCGTCACCTCTTAGGTTGGATGTAAGTCCCAATGCTTTCCTTCCTAACGTGATCTACATATTTTCCTCGCTACCAGTTGAGTTGCATGTGAGTCCAAGAGCTTTCCTCCTCAATATAATATATATTTTCTTTGTCATCTCTTAGTTTAGATGTGAGTCCAAGTGTTTTCTTTTTTAACGTGACATATATATTCTCCCTGTCATATGTTAGTTTGAATATAACTCCTCAGTGGTAACTCAAACTGGTACAGTCTTTTCTTTCTAGCAACATATCCTTAATGGTTGCCGTCTTCTACTCTGTTGTTACCCTTTTGAGTCAGATGTGAGCCTTTATTCTTTCTATCTCAATTCGGTCCTCCCACACAATCCTATTCTCATCTTTTGAAATCAGTTTTTAGACCACCTTAAATGGATTATGACATATGATTCTTATTTCAATATTGATACCCAAATTTCAATTCCCACCTCGGGGTCAACACTTACATACTGATTCCCATCCCTTAAAAATACCTGAAATTTCATAACTCAAAATTCACTCTCCGATCTCTAGTGAGAGTCCTTCCTGATTTCAATCAGACGATCACCTGCTAATTCCCCAACAGAAACAAATCACACACAGCTCTACACATACTTCCAGGTCTGTTGACTTAGGAATTTATATTGGTTTTGTTGATCTTATCGGTTAACGCCAATACGTGCGGTGTGCTTGCCAAGTACACCACACCTATTGGGGTTCCATTTTTTGACCTCACTTTTGGTTGAGGTTTAGTTTTTCCTCTTTAGTAGCCTAAGGTCTAGCCATAGGACTTTCATATTGGCTATTCTTAGAAAACTATAAAAGGAACCTTCAACATTAGAAATTCTACATTCGTCTTTACTCAACTTGAAGTTCCACATATTGATCCTAACCTTTAGCATTTAGTAGGTGGGGTCATTATGGGGAACTCAAGATGAGTCACCCTTAGGACTACTGGACCTTAGGGTTTGGTCTAGGTCTTAAGGTACTTATTTGCACTCACAATCACTCACAATCCTAAACTTAAACTCCTAGGCTTTGGTCCATTGATGCTTTTGGGTGACTCATGTACGTGGTCCCCAAAACCCATTAGAGGCTAGGGTTTAGCTAATACCACTACATAGAGGACCCAAAATGGGGTTTCTATTAGTCCATGGCTTATTTATGGTGGTTGGCACTCCAACTCTACCAAGATACCCAACATATCCTTTTACCCCTAAATTCCCCAAACTTATATAGATACCTTTGGGACCCCAAATTTGGCCAAAATTCCCAAATTTACCCAAAATACCCAAGTTGGTTGAAAAATCATTTCAAACAGCTTGAAAACACCCAGAATACCCAAAATCACCAAAATTGGTCAAATTACCAAAATGCCCCCTTATTAGCCCAAGATTCCAAAAATTCCAAAAAATACCAAAAATTCGAAAACATCCCAAAATTTTCAAAAGCCTCCCAAATATTCTCAATTTCATTTTTCTCAATTACCACATGACCCAATTTGACCAATTTGACCATCTTTGATCAAAATCCCCAAATTGCCCTTTAAAGGCCAATATTTTCCCCAAATCACTCCAAATGTTTATCAAATTGGTCTCAATTTACAACAATTTCAATTATAAACTCAAATCCACTCTTGATGTGAACAATGTAGATCATTTAGTCCATCATTTGAACTCAATTTTGATTTAGTTCAAAACCGCAATTTTGGCCCCATGATTTGGTTTCACCACATTGAACCCATAGGCCACTCAATTGGCCATAAATTGTTTTAAAAAACTTTCATAACATCCCCATACATCAAAATTCACCTTCAATTGGCCTTGGTAAAGCCTCAATTTCATTTCAAATTCAACTAAGTCTAAAAGCCCAAAATTTGTCCCAAATTGGCCATGTCTCAAAATCTCACCAAATTGATGGCCTTAGCCCCAAAATTTCCACTACATTCCTTCATGAAAAATATTCAAAACATCTCCCTTGATCATTTTAACTATTCAATTTGGACATAGCCCAATGCTAGCCCAATCTAGACTCATGTCTAGCCCAACATGCCCAAATTGACCAAATTTCAAAAATCCCTCAAATTGACCCACCAATTTTACTCAAAATCACCTCAACCTTTCACCAAAAATCTTCATAACAATCATCTACACAATGTTGATCAAACAATTTGGCCAATTAACATGGCTAGCCTAGCTTAAACCCAAGCTTTGATCACTTGAATCCAAATTGAACCCATGCACTAAAGAGGGTCTAACTACCCCAAAGTCACCAAATTAATGACTCCACAACCATTAGTTGGACCCTAGTGTCCAACATAAACCTCTTAAAATCACCTAAAATAAGCCATGGACCAAAGTTCCCCTAGGATATTTTTTCCAAAACCAAGCCTAAACAATTAAATTGCAGTCACATATTCCACTGGGTTCTCTGAGCTCCTAACCACCTCCCCCTGGCTGGAAAGTGGCCAAATCGAGAGCCACCCCCATGGAATTAAACCCAATTCATACCTAGAGGCCACCTCATCCAAATTAAATGTTGGAGCCCCTCTGCCCTCCACCTAGGCAGCACATTTCACCCCCTAATTGTCCATGACAGCAAGCCTTAAGCCATTTTTTTATAAAAGCTCCCCTCCACGGCCATGGAGGTAGAGTTAAAATTTTCTCAGAAAAAAATCTCCAAATTACTCACAGAGCTTCTTTGAGACCTCCTCAGTGCAATCAAACCATCTTCCCCCACTAATCCCCACTGTGGAAGCTCAATTTTGAGCTCAAACTTCTGTCTAAAACCAGGAAAGAGCTCAATCCACCTCCACAGTCCACCAAACTTAAATTACTTGTCCCACACATTCACAACACTGAGAGAAGAAGAAGCCCCATCAAATCACCCTTCCACAGAGCCCCTAGTATAGACTTTGATCAACACCTGAAATTGGCCTTGGTTGAATTTGGGTCTAGGCATTTCACCAAGACCATAAGCTCAATTCTTAGCCTCCTTGGACCCTAACAAACGTGCTAAGAACCTCAGATTAAAGCTTCAGTTCTCAGAGCAAAGGTATAAAACTTCTCTTCCTCTCGAGCCTATTTGAACTCTCCATTTGTTTTGAGTTGATTTCATGGCATCATAACCGTATGGATATATTTCTCAATTCTAAACGAGCATTTTAAAGAAAAAATCATTTAATTTGGTTGAGAAATGAGGGAGATATCAAGCTTAGAAGATGAACGGTTCTCGGGCTAGGCTATCGGGGACGATGACGGAGCGCCGTTCGATCGGGCGTGTATCGGATGAACGGTCGAGATCAAGCCAGACATCAATGAGGTAGATGACAATGTCAAATGGGAGAGCACCGCGTGGAGCTTCGGAGCCGCCGTTGGTTAATGTGACGCCGTGCATTTAAATAGATAAATAAGGATTTAAATAATTCAGAAAATGACCCTTAACTTCAAAAATTCATATTTTTGTATAGAAAAATCATAAAAATAAAATAAAAATACCCTCTTACTCAGTGAATAGAGGAGAATAATGTGAAAATAATTTTAAGTCAATACAATGCATATTTTATTTTTAATTAATTAATCACTGAATTGAATGTTTTGATTCTCCATGCATATAGGCATATCACCAAGGATTGAAATTTTAGCATGTTGTTTCCTCTGTCTGAGTGAATATCTTTCAATTTTTTTAAAGTCAGAGGAGGTCCCTAGACAGAGGTCCATATTTTTCAAGTTTATGTCTATTATTTGCATAAATTAATTATGATAATTAGCATTTTGATTAGAAAATTCCAAGAAAATTTTAGAAGATTCACCATGACCAGAGGATCCTCTGGAAATAATTTCAGGAGTTAAGTAATTAAGAATACACTTAATCTTCACCAACCCTAAAATAAGAAAGAAATTAATTTTGGGTAACATAAACACCTAAATGACTTAAATTTGATCTCTACTATTTTTTGGGATCCATAAATCTCACCATTAAAATCTCAAAGCATTTTGATTCCATTTGAAGGCCTAAATTGATTTTTTAAGTTAAATATCTTTTTTGGCACTTAAATGATTTTTAAAAATCAAAATATAACTAAAAAATTTATAAAAACTTGTTTTTTTGAGTTCTATGTGATCAGAGGTATTTTTTAAAAATAAAATGGTATTTAAAATAAAAAATTAATTTTTAGCCTTTTTTGAATATTTAAAATAATTAAAAATCCATAAAAATCCCAAAAATAATAAAATTTATGAAAATGTTTTAAATTACTTTCTAAGCACTTAGGAATAATTGGGATATTTTTCCTGATTTTCTAAATAAAGATATTGAATTTTGAAGCTTAAAATAATTTTTTAAGGCTAAAAATAGATTTTTACAAAAAATAATTCCAATAATTCAAAGAAAAATTAGAAAAATGTTAAATTTATTTTTATGTTTCCCTTGACCTTAGAGAGATTTAATAAAAATATAAAACTTGATTTTCCACATTTAAATTTTTTTATAATTAATAAACACTCCATAACTTAAAATAATTGTTAAAATTCAAATAAAATTTACAAAATCATGAAATTTGGTCCAAAGGCTTCTTTGGTCTAAGCCTGCCTCCGGTAATAAGTTTAGGGGATTAGGATTTACCTTGGTCAAGTTAGGAATTTTCTTTGAAAAATCTTATTTTTGTGTTAAAAATAACTATATAGATACATTAAATTTTGAAAAATCACACTTTCTCCTCTGATGTCTTAATTAAGCCATGAGTGAGGTAAGATAAAAATTCCAAAGTCATTTAGATTAAATTTGATGAATTATGTAGTGATAGAGCCTTAGGGGCAAATGTGTAATTTTGGAAATTTCGGCTTAAATTAACATTTAGGCTTAATTTCAAAAAGGGAAATAAGAAGTCATTGATTCTAATTAACATATTTGGATGTTTGAAACATAAGTGGTTAACTGGTAGAAACCAACCTCACTTGTCATATTAAAAAGAATAAACTTGCAATTTCCTTAGATTACATAAATTTGGGAGTCTAGCCAACTTAATGATCCTAGATTTAGGGGTATAATTTTGGGTGTTAATAAGTCACTAATTTAATACCCCTATTTGATGCTCAAATAAATTTCAAAATAAAAAAAAATGACTCATCACCATCACTTATAAGTCAATTTCATTTGCAATGACTAGACACTCACCAAAATCTTAAGGGCTTTGAAGTGACTTAGGCTAAATTAAGTTTCATTTAAATAAGGAATAGAAAATTAAACATCATTGAAAATTAAAACATCTTTCAAACACTACAAGCCCAAGTCAAAATTTGGCTAAGTCTCTTAAACTTGTCTCTTTAAGGGTCTTCACCCACATAATTCTTAAATTGAATTACGAGTGATAATGACCCTATTCTTAGGGATAATTGAGACATCAATACTCACTGAGCACTAAGGGTATTTACCAGATGAATTATTAAGCAACATAATAAATTTAAAAGAACTCAGGATTTTCCACCAGGCAGTGAGAGAGTAGCACAGACCTGCTTATTTCTCTAGAACTGTTGGATACCTTGGAGATCTACTAAACTTAATACGTTTTGCTTGAAAAATATCATCCATAATCAAATTAATAAGGACCCACCAAGACATTACCTAGGGTTAGGTAGGTCGTCAAAATTTTACTTCCTCGTTCCATATAAATTGCCTTAAGATGCCTTTTATGTTTCAGGTGGTGGAACAAAAAGACTCGCCAGGTACGCTTTTACAGTTTTCAACATCGTCTTTCTTGTACTTTATGCTATACTTTTGTGCTTATACAAACTTGCATGCTAAACAACAATGTCAGGATAGCCAAAAAACCAGAACCAAAATCAAAACATAAACCAAAACTAAAATCAACCAAGATAAAATTCACCGCCACAATATTCAAAATAAAAAACAACTCAAAATTTAATCACAAACATCACACAAAGCTACAATTGTAACTAAATTAAGATGTCTCTATCGGATGATCGAGAATTCCTTGGAGGAGGTAACCTACGGTTGCTAACGAGGCTTCCCACGATCTAAATAAAATTATGAGACTCATTAAGTTGAGTTTAGTAAGTTCATTTGGACTAAGTGAATCCAATAGAAAATAGTGGTGTCGGAACGAGGGAACCGTAGGAACCTAACCGGTGTCGCTCTAATCAACTTTAACATACCCCCATAAAATTTAAAGAACTTCAACCATAGGGCCACCTAATTTGACATCATAACTTGACACACTAGAAAACTCAAAATTGTCGTGGCAAGGAGCTTGGAGCTAGCATGGTGGGCAGCACGACCACTTCAACAACAAAACTTGCCTTCCCCAGCTAAACGAATCTTCCTTCCTTAGACATAAACAACAAAGCAATAGGACTTTGAGGTTGCTTACTTATGCAATGTAAATCTTCACCTTATCTTTAGGCTTTTGCATAGCCCTGCTATACAATATAAGCCCTAGCTCATCTTAGGATTCCGAGGTTTTCATTTGTCAAGACATAAATCCTCACATCTTCCAAGCTATTTGTGTGATAGATTCGCATGAATGTAAGCTCTAACTATTAAAATTGGCAGGATGAAACACCTAAATATTTCTCCTCAGAAATGAAGCCAAACATTGGGATAGCTTGGAAAATCACTGGGGTTCTCCTCTGAATCCATGACATCCTCTAGTTCTTCCTCCTTTGGAATCTACAAAATGTTCCAAATTTGAATCAATCCCCTTTGCACACCTCTTTATCCGATATCATTGAAAAGTCATACCCTATTGAACCAATCCCCTTTCACACCTCTACGTCCGATCTCATTGAAAAGTCCTACCCTTTGAAATTTTTATTCTACAATAAAAATGTTCCAAATTTGAACTAGTCCCCTTTCACACATCTACGTCCGATTTCGTTGAAGAGTCCTACCCTTTGAAATTCTCTTTCACACCTCTACATCTGATCTCATTGAAAAGTCCTCCCCTTTGAAACTCCTTGAAGATAATACCTGATTTTTATCGAGAGTCTTCTTAGGTGACTTTGGTCATTTAAGATGTAATTAACTATAGCGACTTGCCCTTATAAGAAGCATGTACGAAACCAGCTTAATATAAACCCTATTTAATTCTTTATATTAAATTGAGGAACTTGTCGACAAATATAAAGGTTTTGTAGACCAAACAAATGTCATATATTCCTTAGTTTATTTGATCGAGCCTCATCCTCAAGTCTTGTGTTTATCCTTCAGGATAGATACATGATTTGAGGTACAACGCTCCTTCATTTAAACTATGAAAAATATGGGATCAGTTTGATTTCATATTTTTCTAAAATTAATTATATATGTAAATTAAAACATTCTTCTGAAGTGGGTTTTGATTCTGGTGACCGACAGCTTCTTACGGGTAACTCCTCCAACACAAAATAGTGCCGACAAGTATTTATTGGGTTTAATCATCGATAGATGGAGTTCTGGACTGGCACATCAATCTATCATATTCCTTTTGTGCAACCAGTCATAAGTGCCTTATGAAAGTTGGGAAAAGAGCTTCTCCCTTGGAAGTTTATGGACCCAAAATTTTTTTGAAACTGCACAGGAATTAGGGAGAAGAATGATATGAATCTATTGATGGATCAATCATCTCAAAATTCATCTCCTATTCAACCTTAATTTAGTTCGAATGCACTTTGGAAAAGGATAAAAAATTTGGAAAAAGAGGTACATAATCTTAAGCATTAAATTAGAATTATTTCTGAAATGTTTGACCACCTGGATTGGATGATGAAGAAACACTTCGAACACACTGGATGTGCTGAAGAAGGTTTGGTGCACTTGTCTAAGAAAAATTCTTGGGTTGAAGAAGATTCAAGGGACGAATTTCCTCACCGATGTTTTTACAACTTGTACACACACTACCAATCCATGAGAAACATTCCATAAGATGAAAGTGAATAAGATGTTTGAACTCGTTTTAGTATGGAATTCATAATTATAATTAATTTTATATGTTTTATGTTTGGATTTGATTTATTTTTATTGTGGAACCTTATATGTTTTGTTTTTTAAATACTTGATTAGGCTTCAAGCTTAGTTTGTTGGCTTGAATTCAATGCTGAATTAGATGTGTTGGCTTGAAAACTGTTAGTTTGTAATCATTCAGATTTTAAGTATAAATGTGAGTTTTGTATTGTTTGTGAAATTATGTGTTAGAAAATTGTCTAATTATGAGCATAAGAGTTTATTTAAGTAAGTTAGAGTTTGACGTGGTGCGGTATACAATAGTTTTTTAAAGAAAATCAAAATCTAAAAACTTTTTGTGTTGGTGCCAAAGATGCTAGATTTGGCGCCAGAGGCGCCAGTTTCCTGAAAACGCCCAACTTTACTTAAAACCACAAAATAACTCTATTGAACTCCATGTTTACACATTGGGTTTTCTCCTACCTCCAAACTAAGGCCGAAACTCAACCTAGACAATTGGTGGATTTGAGGAGATTTTAAAGCCTAAAAGTCTTGGATTTCATCTTCTCTTGGTAAGAGCTTCACTTTAACATATAAAGTTTAATTTTCATCTTGGATTTATCCTACCTTTTGGAAATCCAAAATGTTGAGAGTTTTTTGAAGAATTTTAAAGAGCACCCATAGTGAAAAGATTCTTAACAAATCATCCTACTTTTGGAGTTTGATTTATGATATTATGAATTATTTGGATTTTATTTGAATTTATATAGAAATTCCTATGGCTCTAAGAGTAAAGAGAGGAAATTCTACGATAGATTTTGATGCAAGTAGATTTGTTAATTTTAAGGCTCGACTTAATTATAATACTCAAATGGGTTCGAGAAAGTTGATTTAGGAGAGAGCATTTTCAAATCCGAGAGGAGAGATTGAAAGGTTGATTATTGCTCGAAAGTGGGAAACTTTCTGCTATTGTGATTTTTATATGCTAATCTTTGGATGACTAAAGGCGATCACATTTTTGTTCGATGTAAGCAAATTGAATTTACTCAAAGAAGAATCAATGAACATTATGGATAGAGAAATGCATTTCTTTGTGAGTATGCTGCATTTGTGATGACTGATTCATCACTTGATGAAGTAATTGCCTATCTCACTGATGGAAGAAGAGAATGGAAGGTTAAAAATAATCACAAAGTAAATTTTCCAATTCCATGTTAAATGTTGAATCTAAAGCATGACATTACTTCATCTCTGCAAAGTTGCTTCCAACTAATCACCTAGCAAAGTAATTAAATAAAAAGCTATGCTAAGTTTCTACATTCAGCAAATGAAAGCAGTTGATATTGGTGCTCTTATTGTGCATAATGCTCAGAGCATTGCTAGAAGTGGGACAACTTGTGGTTTGGGATATCCTGCTCTGATTTTCACTTTATGTGAAAAACCAGGAGTAGAATTTTATAGAAATGAAGAAATGTTGCAATAATCGTAACCCATTATAAAACCCACTATGCAGAAATTTGAATCATTTGGTGGTTCTAGGAGTGGAATTAGTGATAGACTCCCCACATCAGCTATAGGACCATCTACTTCCAGTTCTATTTAACTTGAAAATATTATGGAACAGTTAATGATTAAACAATCAAATCTTATAGCAATGCAGAACAAAATAGGTGTTATAGAAGCAAAAAATGCCTAAAATGATGAATATAAGCATAAAAGAATCCAACACGACATTGCATACGAAGAAGTGATGACTAGACTTTTGAGGGGTGATCATACTGTAGAGTTTCCTACATGCCGTAGCTTCTCGCCTTATGTGCAAGAAGAAGAAGATGAAGATGAAGAAGAGGAGGAGGAGGACGATGAAGAGTAAAATTTATTTGGGTTTTGTTTATTTTTGCGTGTTGATTTTTTATTTATTTTAATGTTGATGGTATGAGTTGGAACAATTTATGTGCTTGGTTTGTGGACCCATTGAACTGGTATATGTAATAGTAAATTGTAGATTTTTATTTTTTAGCATTTTTAGCTCCTTTAGTTTATTATTTATGTCTTTAATTTATCTTTTCTTAGCAAATCCTTTGATATATTAGCATATAGTTTTTAAGCTCTTGCAAAATATCAAGAGCCAAGTTTCATATTCAAAATCCTCTATAGGTTAGTGTCAGCATAATTTTAAGGGAAATCATCCTATGGAAGCTGTCGGTCGCCGGAATGGAAATCTCGTCGCTCGCTTCAAAGGGACATTTAATTTATATATATATATATATGTTTAGAAAAATATGAAATCAAACTTATCCTAAATCTTTCAAAGTTTAGATGAAAGAGCACTACGATTTAGATCGTGACGAACGACAACATCGGGATCCTAAAGCGAGTTAGGGCTTAAATTGCATAGCCGAACTATACAAAGGACTATAGAAAAGTTAAGGCTTTATGTTGCACTAGGCAGACAACCTTGAAATCCTATGGCTTTGTTGTTTAATTCTAAAGAATGATTTAGTTGGTGTAGACATGTTTTGCTGTTGAAGATGGGCATGCTGCCGACGATGCTAGCTCCAATCTCCTCGTCATAGAGAGTTTAAATTTTCTAATGTGTGAAGTTCTGATGTCAAATCAAATGTTTCCTATGGTTATGTTTATTTAAATATTATGGGGGATGTTAAAGTTGATTAGAGCGACACCAATTATGATCTTAAGGTTCCCTCATTCTAGCACCACTATATTATTTCAGATTCACTTAGTCTAAAAAAATTTACTAAACTCTACTCAATGAGTTTCATACTTTCACTTATACTGTGGGAAATCTTGTTAGCAACCATAGGTTACATACTCAGAGGGATTCCTGATCATCCGATAAGACGTTTCAATTTAGTTATAATCTATGTTTTGTTTTGTTTGTGATTAAATTTTGAGTTGCTTATATTTTGACTGTTGTGGAGGTGAATTTTATCTTCTTTTGATTTTAGTTTTGGTTTCAGTTTTATGGCTATCCTTAAGTTTTTAGTTTTTGACATGCAGGGTGACTTTGCTGTTTAACATGCAAGTTCGTGAGTAGGAAGCAAGAGGTAAAAGTAAATTGCAATGCAAAAACTTAAAAGTGTTCCTGCGGTTCTTCTCGTTTCTCCACCNTATATATATATATATATATATATATATAATTTTGCAGGAGTTAAAACATGCTTGTAGTAAAAATGGAGAATACAATTTTGAAGTGTGTCTACCATACCCTATGTCATAGCTTGGTGGGTCCAATTTGAGGATGATTCCATTAAGCAAATCATAATAAATACAAGTGTCCTCCGAGATTCTTAAAGGATCATGAAGAGTTTTGGGTAGTACCTTAGACATTTCACAGTCCTTTGAATTATCTCGAGTTCATTTCAGTCTTATTATGTTTGATATATGGTTCATCCAGTTCATACCTTCATGCATATTAAACTTTGATGTTTTGATTATCCCTCAAGTAAGCTAATTAACACTTGATATTTCACTTTCAAATTATACGAATAAAGGCCCTTAGGAGCAATTTGGCTTAATTAAGGGACTTTACCAGTTTGATCTTTTAAAGATGGACTTGTAGTGTTTTAAAAGTCTTAAAATTAATCATACGTTATATTCTAAACCTCATTAGACAAAATTTTGATTCATCTTAGGTCACTTTCAAGTCCCTTAAAAATTAATGGGTAGATTTGTGATTTTTAGAAAAAGTTTAAATGTTCATATTCTTAATCCTTATCATGTATCGTAAATCATTTTAAAACTATTAATTAGGGTTTCAAATCAGTGACTTATGACCTTTCAAAATCAAACCCCTCACCTTAATATCTTCTCACTTAATCATTCTTCCAAATTACAAATTTATTTTTAATGAAACCCAAGTGAGATTAGTTGCTACCATTTTTCCCTTTCATATTTCAATCATCAAGACATGTTATTTAAGATCATTTATTACCCATTAACCCTTTTGATTAAGCCTAAATATTAATTAAGGCTTAAATTCAAAAATTACCATTTTTGCCCTTAAGGCCTTTACACCTCATAATTCATTAAATCAAACTCAAATGACTTGAAAATTTTAAGTTACTCCACTCATCAGTTAGTTAAAATATCAGAGGAGAAAATTAATTTTTTTTACTTTAATTTATTTTATAATTATTTTTAATGCAAAAATAGGGATTTTCAATGAAAATTTAATAATGCAACCAAAACAAAGCTTCCGTCCTTAAGAAAATTATTTGAGGTTTACCTAGATCAGAGGATCACTTGGACCAATTTTTATGATTTTTAAAGGTTTAATTTAATTATTAGAATTATTTGTTTGTTTTAAGTATTAATTAAAAATAAAATATTATTTAAGTGGAAGATTAAATTTTTTATTTTTCTTAAATGGAACCAAAGAAACAAATCTCATATTTTTGTGATTTATATTTTAATTATGAGAATTATTTGACTGGAAAATTAAAGAAAATTCATTTTAAGTCTTTAGAAATTAATATCTTGATTTAGAAAATTAGGAATATTATTTTAATTGGTCCTAAATGATCATGAAACCAAATGTGATATTTTAATGTGCTATCACAATTTTACAATTTTCATGATTTTTTTTAATTAATTTATATTTACTTAAATGTTTAAAAATAACTCAAAAATAAAGTATTTATTTTAATTCAACTTTTATTTTTCATAGGTTCCTTTGGTCATAAGGATGTCCCAAAACCAATTTGGTGATTTTTTTGAGTTGTATTTTAATTATTACAATTATTTTAGTGCTAAAAAAGTAATTTCACTTGATTGATCCATTTTATTGGTCAAATTAACTCCAATTGACTTGAAATTTTTATGGGGAGCTCCTCTATCATTAAATTATACTAGAGAATGATTTTTATCTCATTTACATTTATATTTACTCTAATTTAATTTTTAATCATTTTTAGGGGTTGGTGTTAATTAGGGTTATTTGTAATGAGTTAAACCAATTTTATATTTTCTTTAAGGGTCTTCTAGCCATAATGAACCTTCCAAAATAAGTTTTGTATTTTTTTATGAATATTTTAATTATTATAACTTTTATACCAAAATAGGGACCATTAACTTGAAAATTAGAGATCTCTAGTTAGAGATCCCCCCTGATCTTGGAAAAATCAGGAGAGATGCCCCACAACAGAGACTTATAAAGCCCCATGGTCCCATTCTACGGTGAAATGTCTATGCAAATGGAGAATCCAAATAATAAAAATGTCATTTAATTAATTAAAAATCATAGATCCATCAAACAAACATGAAACATTCCCGCATTGTTTTCTTCTGTTCACTGAACAAGAGGATATTTTTATTTTATTTTTGTGGTTTTTCTACACCAAGATATGAACTTTTGAAGTTCTTGGCATTAGATAAATAAAGAAAATCACTATTTTTCTACTTATCCAGCGCGGCGTCACATCAATCTACGACAACTACGAAGCTCCACCCGACGTCTTCTGGTTCGGTGCCACCATACGAGTCAGTTCTGACCCAACCCACTGTTCATGCATCAAGACTCTGTCCGATGCAATCTCGTCTGTCACGCGGAAATGAACGATATTCGTTCATCGTCCCCAAATCCTTAGCCCGAGAACTGTCTAACTTCAAACCTTAATATCTTTCTTGGTACTCAACCAAATTAAGTACGTGACTAGGAGAACAAATCCATATGGTTAATCAAGTCTTAAATCGAGTCTATGAGTAAGAAGAATTAAAAGAAGCTTGGTTTAAGGGGAGAGTTCAACACCTTTGCCCAAGAGTTGTGGTCTCTGTTGGGTGCTTCCAAAACCTTGGGTTGAGTCCAAAGAGCTCTTAGATGAAGCCTCAAGTTGTGGTGAAATTCCTAGATATGAAATCGACCAAGGACAATTTATGGGGTTGATCAAAGTCTACCACCCTAGGGTGGTCTGGTGATGAGGCTTTTGTGGTGGATCTTCTTCTCTCACTCATGTGATGGTGTGGATGTAATTAGTTTGGATTTGGTGGAGTATAGAGGGATGTCCTAAATGATCTTGAATCTTGGATTCATGAAACAATTCAACACCCAATCCTTGATTTTGGTAGGACAATTCATGAAGTTCAAAATGGCCTTAAGTGTAACCTAGTTCATCTTGTTAGAAGCCCGTGCCTTATCAATCTTGAGAGCCATATGTCGTGATCTAGCCATCACATTTCTAAACTTATTGACGGCTTCTCGAGCGAGGAGGCTAAGAGTAGAGATGGAATGCTCTAGGATAAAGGTGTCTTGCTCCTTCGAGATTATATGAGGAAGAAATTTGGTTTACCATAAATTTGGTTAGGATCTTGTAAGTGGTTTGACAAAGACAAACTAGCTTCTCTTGATTGATCCATTTTATTGGTCAAGATGAACTAGGTTACACTTAATGCCATTCTGACAAGATCTTAAGGCAATATGAGGGAGAAATTTCATTTAATTGGTCGTAAATGATCATGAAACCAAATGTGATATTTTAATGTGCTTTCACTATTTTACAATTTTCATGATTTTCTTAATTAATTTATATTTATTTAAATGTTTAAAAATAACTCAAAAATAAAGTATTTATTTTAATTCAACTTTTATTTTTCATAGGTTCCTTTGGTCATAAGGATGTCCCAAAACCAATTTGGTGATTTTTTTGAGTTGTATTTTAATTATTACAATTATTTTAGTGCTAAAAAAGTAATTTCACTTGATTGATCCATTTTATTGGTCAAATTAACTCCAATTGACTTGAAATTTTTATGGGGAGCTCCTCTATCATTAAATTATACTAGAGAATGATTTTTATCTCATTTACATTTATATTTACTCTAATTTAATTTTTAATCATTTTTAGGGGTTGGTGTTAATTAGGGTTATTTGTAATGAGTTAAACCAATTTTATATTTTCTTTAAGGGTCCTCTAGCCATAATGAACCTTCCAAAATAAGTTTTGTATTTTTTTTATGAATATTTTAATTATTATAATTTTTATACCAAAATAGGGACCATTAACTTGAAAATTAGAGATCTCTAGTTAGAGATCCCCCCTGATCTTGGAAAAATCAGGAGAGATGCCCAACAACAGAGACATCTAAAGCCTCATGTTCCCATTCTACGGTGAAATGTCTATGCAAGTGGAGAATCCAAATAATAAAAATGTCATTTAATTAATTAAAAATCATAGATCCATCAAACAAACATGAAACATTCCCGCATTGTTCTCTTCTGTTCACAAAGCAAGAGGATATTTTTATTTTATTTTTGTGATTTTTCTACACCAAGATATGAATTTTTGAAGTTCTTGGCATTAGATAAATAAAGAAAATCTCTACTTTTCTACTTATCCAGCGCGGCGTCACATCAACCTACGACGGCTACGAAGCTCCACGCAACGTCTTCTGGTTCGGTGCCGCCATCCGAGTCAGTTCTGACCCAACACACTGTTCATGCATCAAGACTCCGTCCGATGTAATCTCGTCTGTCACGCGGAAATGAACGAGATCCGTTCATCGTCCCTAAATCCTTAGCCCGAGAACTGTCTAACTTCAAACCTCAATATCTTTCTTGGTACTCAACCAAATTAAGTACATGACTAGGAGAACATATCCGTATGGTTAATCAAGTCTTAAATCGAGTCTATGAGTAAGAAGAATTAAAAGAAGCTTGGTTTATGGGGAGAGTTCAACACCTTTGCCCAAGAGTTGTAGTCTCTGTTGGGTGCTTCCAAAACCTTGGGTTGAGTCCAAAGAGCTCTTAGATGAAGCCTTGAGCTGTGGTGAAATTCCTAGATATGAAATTGACCAAGGACAATTTATGGGGTTGATCAAAGTCTACCACCTTAGGGTGGTCTGGTGATGAGGCTTTTATGGTGGATCTTCCTCTCTCACTCATGGGATGGTGTGGATGCAATTAATTTGGATTTGGTGGAGTATAGAGGGATGTCCTATTTTAGGCTTGATTTTAAGCTCTAAAATTAAGATTAGGTAATGGGTTTGAGGGCTTGAGGATGGTTGAATTTAACTTAAGAGGTTTTGAAGAAGCTCTGGGAACAATTTGACAGAGTCTCCCCAAAAAATTTCTAGCTCCCCCCTTGGTCGTGGAGCGTGAGTTTATATAGAGGGGGAAGGGATTGACAAGTGAATGAAGAATGATGCTTAGGTGGATGGAAGAATGGGACCATAATCCAATTGGAATGAGCCAGCTTGGTTGGGTTTAAATTTAGATTTTGGCCTAGGTTGGGTTCTTTGATTTGAGTTTTCCGGCAGCCAAGGTGGTTGACCGGCCAGGGAGGGGTCACTATCTGGCTCAAGGAGGTCAGGGCTAGGTCATGGTGCAGTTAAATTGGGGTTGACATGTGTAAAGGTTATTAACTGAAATGGAAGGTGCTTTGGGCTAGTTTGGGTCAAGCTTGGGTTTAGCATTATGGAAATAGCTTGGGTGACTCCCCACAGCTGACCAAGGCGAGGTGAGCCAGCTAAAATGATGTGGAGAGGTTTCTATCCAAAGGATTTGCTCCAAGCATAGGCTTAAGTGTTTCAATAAAAGGGTTAGAAAATTTTTAAGGAGGCTTGAAAGTGGCTTCTCCTTTTTCCATTAATTGCTTGGTGAGGTGACAAATCTTACACGGCTCACCTATGGTTTGAGAATGGCTTCATGGCTTCCTTTTGGCTTGGTGATTTGCATGATAAAGGTTTTTTGGATTTTATGGGATGTTTTGGTGGTTTTTTTCATGAGTCCTAATATGGAATGATTTGATCATGAATTTAAAACTTAGGGAATGATTTTAATGAAATGGATGATGAAGAGAAAAAATTATCATGCGGGCTTTAGATTTGGGCTTTTTGAATTAGATGTGGTGGTCTTAGGCTTTGAAAATTAGAGTTGACTTTAAGCTAAAATTTAGGTAAATTGAATGTTTAATTTGGTGTAGGAATATGTCATGAAGATTTTGGAAAGGATTTCAAGTGATTTTGAATTAACTTGGAAGGCCAATTTAGACATATGGTCAAAATTGGGGCTTTTTGATTTGGATGAAATTAAGCTTGCAATTGGGTCAAATTGAGCTTGTGTTTGGTTTCAATTGATATTAGGAATGTTGAATTTTGGTTTGGAATTGAAATTGGGAAGATTGAGGTACATTTCCAAGCCAATTGTGGTAATAACAGTGGTAATGAAGCCTTGTTATTCCATCAGTTTATCGGCAGACAATCAGTGATTGCATTTGATTAATATGCACCCAACGGATCAGTGAAAACATTTGCCGAATTGGAGCGTTTGTTTGTAAAAATATTTACTGGAGTGCAACACCATGTTTCAATAGGAGACCTCATGGCTGAGTGGCAGAAGCTCAATGAGACCCTGGTGTATTACATCTTTAGGTGAAGAAAATTAAGCATTAAGGAAGAACCTCAGCTACAAGAACAATATGCATTTGAGATTCTACTTAAGGGCATACATGGGCAAGTAGCTTTCATTCTTAAGGGACTCACCATCAAGTTGTTTGAAATGTTACTCATCAAGGCTAAAATCTTACAGGAGGAAGTCAAGCATATGGAATCACAATAAAAGATAGAGAAGTCCAAAACAACATAAATATTCGAGAAGAAGTATGGGACAGTGGCGACAATTGATGAAAGAAAGCAGCCAATAAAGATTCTAGTCAAGCAATCCCATCAGGGCCATCAAAATTCATAACATAGCCAACCTCAACATCAACCTGCTGAGTAGTATGGTCAGTCTAACCAAGAGTAGCATAGGACATATAGGACAAATGGCAGATTGAGTACAACAATTGCAGTGCTAATGAAGAGAATATACTTCTTTAAAGATGAAGCCATGTTGAAGATGTTCAGAAGTCTAACGAAGAGGTCTGAGTTCAGATTGCCCAAGCCAAGGAAGCCAGATTAAGTTGATGAGAAAGACAATCCAAACTATTGCCCTTACCATAGGCTACTTGGACATACCATAGAGAGCTATTTTAGTTTTAAGGATTGACTCGAGAAGAATCTCAAAAAAGGAAATATAACAATTTTGAAAGAACATTTAAAAGAACCTAAATGAGGTTATGTCAATCTGATTTTGGCTGTACCAATTACTCCAATAGAGTTGTATTTAGAGGAAGGTAGATGGAGCACAGTTTGGAGCAGATTGTCCAAGAAGATACTCGATCAGATTCAAACTGCCTCAGCACAACCTACCGTTCAAAGTATACAGCCTGTCAAGCTCAAGTTGGGGATTTCGACGGAGAAACCTACCGCAACTAGACAAGAGGAAGGATACAATTATAAAGACCAATAGTGCGAGGGGTAGGATATGGGTTCCCTCTATTAGATTGATTATCAAACCCTTGACCATGAATGATTATCTTTTTTTCCCCTTTGGGACCTATTAAATATAATGATTATCATTTTAGCTATGTTTTAATTGTCTCTAGTGATGATGTAACTGATTGTGACCAATCTAACTCTGATCCCAATTCCCAAACTGATCCTAAAAAGTACTTAAGTACAATGAGCACATCAATGAGAGCGAAGAAGATGCTAATGACACCAATTACAACTGTTCTGCGAGTGAGGAGCCAGTCCTCGAGTGCTAAGGAGAACCACTCACCATTAACATGGATTTATCCAATACAAAAGAAGCACAAGAAGATTTGCACGCAACATCACAAGAAGAAGAAGAAGAGACTACAAAACTAAATCTAAAGATGGGAAATGTATTACCCTCCGAGAATGGCTTCAATAGACAAAGGAAAGAAAATAGTTACTCGTGAAAATCTACCACCAACAATTTAAGTAATACCTATTCTCAGTAAAATTGGAGACACGTATAAAGTGGATTATAATGTACTAGCTCATCTTAGGAGGTTGCAGGCCAAACTAAGCATCTATGATGCTCTAATACTGTCAAAGGAGTTGGGAAAGCTCTGGTTACAACCTTGATTAACCCATAAATTTGCTTAGCTTAGTTGGACAACACATCCTCAGATGAAGTTTATTCATTAAAGGAATGGTCTGGGGCAACCTTTAACAATGATGACTTGCTACTTGGTACTACTGATCATAATCGACCACTCTACATTTCAGGAAACATTGATAAATTTGTGGGTTCCAGAATTTTAATAAATCTAGGTGCATCACTAACTTAATGAGTCTACAAACGTTAGCTCACTTGGACATTGATGCTCAAGAGCTCACTACCGATAGGATGAAGCTAAGAGGATTCACTCAAAAAGGGGAAAGTGTTGTTTGATCAATCACCCTACTAATGAAAGTTGGTGAGCTAGTAACAACTGTCAAGTTCCATATCATCAACACAGAGACCTCTTTCCAATGCCATTCATGGTCGACCATGGCTGCACGAGCATAATATGGTTTCGTCATCACTACAATAGTGTATCAAGTATTTCAAAAAAGGACAAGAACACTGCATCAAGGAGCATTTGCAATCATTTTTAGTTCATAAAGCAGACATAAAGGAAGACTGTCTTTTCCCATGAAGTTGTGTCAAATGAGATGGAAGATTTAGAAGGATCACAAGAGTAAGGTTATTCATCTCTGCTTCAATGATTTACCACCATTTCATCACAATGAGTTGGTGAATTGGTGAAATTTATTTTAGCTGACACATCCAAGATTGAGGTCAGGGACGTGAATGAGGAAGAACCAACACTATTGTTGAACAGATGAGGCCGACCATCAACATTATTGTGGAAGAAAGTTCTGATGAAGATATGATGATGATAAAATAGAAGAAAACACAATTTGAGATTTCCTTGGAAGAGGTAGAGAAAAGTGAATACGAATCGATGTATGATCGAATGAACCAGTATGTGCATGCCATGACCCTTACTCTAATTCACCCTCAAAAGATTGAGAGTTTACAGGTCAAGGAAGTCTGTGGTGTTGGTTTTAAGATGATCAAGTTCTACTGCTCTTCCTCCACTACTAGTTCTGAAAATCATGTAAATTTGGAAGAGGATTCTAATGAATTAATGGAATTACCATTCAGTTACTTTTTTCCTTGTGTTCGAAAGCTAATTCAACAGGGACATGTGCCAAAGCAAAGGCCAAAAGATAAGCTATAGCTTTTTAAGAAGGTATGTAATGTTAAAAGTCGAACTTCTAATTCAAAAGTATATCTCAGATTTGATACTATAGGACCAGTCGATGACTTGGAATTCTGTATGGTTGTTACTAGCGAGTTGGAAGAGGATTGCCTGATGTAGAAGATGACTTTGAAGATCAGCCGATAGACGATGCTCCACCAGAATTTGAAGAAGAAATTAAATCAACCATTGACACATTAAAGGACGTCAACATTGGGGTCGAGGAGCAGCCCTGACTGACATTCATAGGTTTGCTACTCAGCAAGGAAGAACCTACAGAGTTGGTCAAGTTATTGTCAAAGTTTAAAGATTGCTTCGCCTGGAGCTACAATGAGATGTCAGGATTATTTTCAGAATTTGTAGTTCATAAGCTTGGGGTAGACAATGATATGACTCCAGTGAAACAAGCTCCAATAAGGATGTGCCTCGAGGTAGAGCAACAAGTCATTGCCGATGTAAAAAATTAATAGATGCTAATTTTGTGTAGGAAAAACAATACCCACATGATAAGCCAACATTGTAACAGTTAAAAAGAAAAATGGACAAATCCATGTGTATGTTGACTTCAGGGATTTAAACAAAGCGCGTTCAAAAGATGATTTCCCACTACCGATACCAGAGTTAATGGTGGACATCACATCAGTACACGAGATTTTCTCTTTCATGTATGGATTGTTAGGATATAATCAGAACAAGATGGCTCTAGAAGATGCAACACTTACAACCTTCAAAATGCTGATTGAGATCTTTTGCTAAACAGTGATGCCGTTTGGATTAAAGAACACCAGAACAACATTTCAACGAGCTATGACAAACATCTTTAATGACTTCATCAACAACCAGGTGGAGTGCTACGTGGACAACTTGGTCATAAAACAAGCAGCAAATAGACCATTTGTACGATTTGATGATCATGCTCCAACGATTACAACAATATAATCTCAAGACGAATCCCTTAAAGTATTTCTTTGGCGTCACCTCTGAGAAGTTTCTAGGATTCATTATCCTTCATCGGGGAATCGAGGTCGACAAAAATAATATTAATGTTATCTTGAAAATGCCACCTCCCAAAACCTTGAAACAACTACGTTCCTTTTAAGGTATACAGACATACATGAGATGCTTTATTTATAATCTCTCAGGTAGGTTTCAACCCTTCTCAATATTAATTAAAAAAGAAACCAAATTCTCTTGGGAAGATAAATACCAACGAGTCTTTGAGGATGTTAAGTAGTATTTAACGACACCTTCTTTTTTGCAGCCCATATCCAGGGAAAACCTTTGATACTTTATACCCTGACATTAGCTGACTCTCTCAAAGCCCTGTTAGATCAGGTCAATGACAAGGGTAAGGAAAATGAAATATACTACTTGAGTCGACGTCTAATACCGACAGAGGTAAAGTATCATCATATTGAGAAGCAATTTCTAGCTTTAATTTTTGCAACCAAAAAGTTAGATATTACATGCTTCTCATAAGATTACCCTTATTTCAAAAGTTAATTTATTGCAATATTTGATGACTCAACCAACACTTTTCAGACATCTAGTAAGGTGGTCAATGATTTTATTGCAATTTAATATAACTTTTGTGACCTTTCATGCTATTAAAGGATAGATTCTACCATATTTTCTTGTAACACACACACTTTTAGCTTGGTCCCTTATCAATAATGATGAATCAGATGAGCAGATATTACAAGTGAAGTTGCCTTGTGCTCAATGTTGGGAAATGTACTTTGATGGTGCTTCGTCAGCCAGAAAAGATCAAGAATCAGTAGCAGTTTTACAAAGGAAAGCAGGGATCAGTCTGATCTTTGTTACACCATATCAGGGAATGTTAAGATTCTCATACCACTTGCCAGAGCTATGTACAAACAATGAAGCCAAATATAAAGCATTAACCGTTGAATTAGAGTTGGCAATATCGATGGACATAACAGACATTGCCATCTATGGCGACTCACAATTAGTCACTCAACAAGTCGCCAGACAGTACAAGATTTTGAAGCTAAAATTACCAGAGTACCACAAGTATACAATGAAATTGCTAGAATAGATTTCCATTGTGACACTGTATCGGATTCCACGTGAAGATAATGCTTGTGCTAATGCTTTAACTAAGCTTGCTAAGGAATTGGCGTGTACGCCAGAGAATTTCATTGACATTACAGTGCAAGGATGTCAAGTTTTGTCAAAGATAAACCTCGATAGTCTACACATATTTAGAAAGGAAGAAGAGATGATAGCTGCAATAGCATATAATGTCGAAGATTGGCTCATGCCATTATTGGAATACTTGCAGACAGGAAAAATATCATAAGATAAGTTTACAACATATCACATCATGGGAATAGCCATGTCATATGCTTTGGTAGGTGATGTTCTTTAAAAAAGGTCATTCTATCAGATTTGTTTGCAATGTTTAAGCAAAGCAGAAGCATAGGATATCATCAAAGAAGTACATGTCGGGTTGTGTGTTGCTCATCAGTCAGGGCAAAAGATGAAGCTAAAAATTAAAAGACTCAGATATTATTGGCCAGCAATGATAATAGATTGCATGGATAAAACCAGAAAGTGCCACATGTGTCAGGTGCATGGAGTGTTCTTGCACCAACCTCCAAATATGGTACACCCCACTGTCGCCTTCTGGTCGTTCGAGTGTTGGGGCACAGATATAGTGGGTCTGATAGACCTCCATCGTTAAAGGACACTGATTTATTCTTAAAGATATGGATGCGGAGGTAGTGTTTTTAGGAGAGGTAACAACACACAACATTTTGCAGTTCTTTAAAAGTCAAATTGTTTAACATTTTGGTGTTCCGCGTAGAGTTATTTTCGATAACTGGTCAAACTTTAAGAGCACAAAGATCAACAACTTTGTCAAATGACATGGGATAGATTAGAGATACTCTATCATTTACTAGCCCAAAGTGAACGGGCTAGTTGAGGCCTTCAATAAGACACTCGTGCAAAATTTAAAGAAAACATTGGATTAAAATAAGAAGGTATGGCACGAGAAGTTGTTTGATGCTTTGTGGTCATATCAAATGACATTCAGTACTCCTACTCAATGTACACCATATGAGCTAGTGTAAGGGTCCAAAGTCATCACTAATTAGATTACATTTGAAGATAATGCAGAGCTCAAACCTGTAGAATTTAAAAGCCTCGAAGGAAAACAATTATAAGAGCAGTAAAATTTAGAGCTCTATCAAGAGAAGATGATCCGAGCCCATGATAAACTATTCCACCTAAAGAGTTTCATTGTTGGTGAACTCGTACTCATTCTTAGGAGACCTATCCTTGCACACCACAAAATAGGCAAAAAATTTGAACCAACATAGGAGGGACCATTTGACATGGAGAAGTTACTTTTAGTACGATCTTACCAGTAATGGATTTTCAAGGCAAAAGGCCCAGGCTACTGGTCAATGGGCGATATTTGAAGAACTATTATACAACTTGATGTTCTACTGCATGAATTTTTGAAAGTGATAATTGTTATGAGGATGGCTATTTGGCCAGCATCTGTGACTGAACCCAAAATTTTGTAATAATCAATTTTAATAAAATAAAAATTAATTTGCACTTTTAAATTTCCCTCTTAGTTTTTAATTTCATTAAATTAAATTAAATTAAATTAAATACTTGCACTTGTAAAATTTAAAATTTGCTTAATAATGGTTTGTTATTGTTCTTGTTCGAGGAAAGTATCAACACACTGACGTTTCCCTTGTTTAAGAGAATGTCGAGCCAGAAGTTGTTCTTCACATTCAAAAATGACTTAAATCTTGCACTAAATGAAGAAAAGACAGCCCAGGGTGGCATTATGAGTTTTGACTTGGACTACGGTCAAGTCAATGTAGACTATGTGGGCCACCTGATGGACGTTGTCAGCCGCCGTGAAGCAGAATCACCACCTTCAATACTCAGAATCAGTGCCAATTAAGACTCCTCACTGAAGAGAAAGAAAGCTAAGGTAATACAACACTCGATGAAGGGAACCAACTAGTTACAATCAATGATCACCACACTGATGGGAGACTTGGTTGGTGCCAGTGAATAAAGGATTCCAGATGCAGCTTTTATAAGGACGTTGCGCATACATGCCAACCAACATAAACACAAAGCTTTGGTTCACTTGGAGAACTAACGTGCTAAGGAAGCTGCTACTGTATTAAGTTCAATTCAGGAAGAAGAAGTCTACAATCCCAACATGAAGGAGACTTCTACTAATCTTCCAATTAAAGAGGACGAGCCAGAGACATCCATAGTACTTGCAACTTCAGGGATCCCCGATGAGCTTTCTACGGGATGCCCCAAGTGTAATGCAAAAATCTTAAGGAGGAAATCTTAAAATGGAGACTTTACAAAATGCCCAAAATGTAACATCCTCAACCTGGAGAGATACGAGACGTTCAAAGAGTATACACCTCCAAGTATGAGGTTTAGGAGTGTTGAACACCCAGATGTCAAACCATACATTCTAAAGTTTGCAGAGTCAGAACGATCTTGGATCCCTTAAGAAATTCATTCAGAGGTGCAGCCCCAGTAGTTGTAGATGATACTCAGATTCAAGATTGAGAAAATATGCCGAGTTTGAAAGAAAGAGTTCAAATACTATGAAGAAATCTTGGGGAAATGCTTTAATATCCGGGAAGGACTGGAGCTTCACACAAATGTGTTCTTAGAGATTGATGAAAGAAAGACTCAATACTGCATTTTTGATCTAAGAGACAGAGACTAGGCCAGATTACTAAAGAAGAAAATATATTCCGAACCCGGAAATGGATGTGTGGAAAAGGCAGGATCACCATTCAGTGTGGCTGCTATTACAACTTTGTTGAGGACAGCCTAGGGAACCTCAAAGGTATCCTGAGATAAGACGAGGTGGATACTCTACCATCCACAATAAGAGTATGATCAAGAAAATGGTAAGATGGAGCATACTACCAGTGGATTGCATCCTAAATAGCTGCGTCATCAATATCTACGAGGAAGGGAACTACATACCTCCCCCCCCACATAGATCATCATGATTTTGTTAGAAATTTCTGTACAATATCTTTAATGAGCAAGAGCAACATCTTATTTGGAAGAAAAATTGACATTGTTGGACCTGACAAGTTCAGATGTTCAGTTGCTGTGCCACTACCAGTTGGCCCAGTGCTAATCCTGAAATCGAATAGAGCAGATTTAGCAAAACATTACATTCATGGAGTGTCGCGATGTTGGGTTTTCATTACACTAAGAAGAGCTGATGATAGTAAGATACCATATGGATTTTAACCTGGTTCAAAATAAGGAAAACTATGGCAGTATGAGCTACAAAATAGTTGTACCTTTTAGTGCACGTGAAAGCAATTCTTGTCCAGAAGCGTGGCTTAGAAGATTAGCTCGATCATTAGCTTACCCTACGAGATGAACAAACAGACAGACAAATAGATAGACAGTTGTCACTCTTTTGTACTACATCAAAGTAGCAAATATAATATATGACGTTTTAGATGTACCCAACATGTTGCCTTTTAACAGTTCAAGCATGATCAATTGTACTACATATTTGAAGCCGAATTAATGAAGTTTCTTTCAAGATTTCAACATGTTTGTTGAATTGCCTTTTTTGTGATTAATGAAAAGCCCTAGGACCATATGTTAGTCCAAAATTATAACAAACATAGACCGATACAAACAAAGTTTAATAATAAAATTAAAGTTCAAAAATGAAAAATTAATCGATGAAAGTCAAATTTTAAAAGTTATCCCGAAAATAAGAAAAAGATGATAAAGACAACAAGAAAGATGATAAAAATGATAAAGCAATTTGTTTCAAATTCAAGGTCCCACACTTTGCACTTTTGTAGCATGAATTCCATTGTCTACACAAATTTCTTCACATTCCCCATGAAGTTTTACACTCTTGACAAAATCCCACAAATCTTTCTGCATCACTGTCATTCTTCACATACCACATATTCATAAACTCAGCAGCACAAGTTCTCTACACTCTTCTCACAGTGTTCTTAGAGGTCAGTACCTAAATTCTGATTCCGTTTCGCTACCACTTGGGTTGGAGTGAATCCCTGAGCTTTCCTTCCCAATGTAGCTTGTTACCTCTTATGTTGGATGTGAGTTCCTATGCTTTCCTTCCTAATGTGACAAGAATCTTCCAGATATGTATAAGGCCACCTTAAATGGAGCACGACATCCTATTCTCATCTTCTGAGATCAGTCGAAGGCCATCTTAAATGGAGTATGTCATCTGATTCCATACATTAAATATTTGAGATAGGTATAAGGCCACCATAAATGGAGCACGACAGACCCATTGTCCGCAATGATCATTCAGATCATTAGACGACTTGTTACTTGGAATATAATGACTATTGATTATATTCCAGATAGTTGCATCATCAATATATATGATGAGGGTTACCGTATCCCACCCCATAGTGAGATTCACGATGTTGAAAAACCTTTCTGCACACTGTCATTGATGAATAGATGTTCCATCCTGTTTGGAAGGAAAATATAGTTTGTGGGATTAAGAGAATTTTGTTAGTCCTATGAAATCCCTCTTTCGCAAGGATTGGTCTTGCTTATATAAGGAAATGAGGTTGATGTGTCCAAGCATTGCATACTGAGCGTCAGTAGACAACGTATTTCGATAACACTGTGAAGGATGCATCCCAAAAGCCTCTCATCAGATATCAGCCTATTCCAGAGGTTGAAGGATTACAATCTTTCAAACTACCATGACCCCATGAACATCTAAGCACCTGAGACATACTTGGTATAACTTTTTTCAATGGTATCTTGGAGTGCTAGATATTCGTATAAGGTCTAGTAGTATTCAAGGTTATGGAGATGACAATGGACAATATGGCTTATGATATAGTCTTGCACTATAGTTGTATCATGATGTTTTTTGTATAACATATGGTGTGCTACTCAATATTATTATCAACAATATCGTCAATGCACATTATCTTTGACGATGAAATAAAATCTTATGAAAATTCCTCAGATGTCTACAATGTTTGTACTGGTTCAAAATTCAAAAATAAACATCAACAATTCAAAATGACATAAATGACATATTTTTGTTTAATGACATCAACATCGCTTCTCAAATTTATAAATCAAATCCCCTGTAGAAATTTGAAACTCTCTCATATATCTCTTCATTGCTATTGGATGTAAGACCTTCCGGACATTGCCTTTCCTTTAGCATTTTTTTTGGATAGGTTATATGTCTCCTAGCATTCTTTCCTAAGACATTGACATTTGACATCTTTGGTTTGTAGTATAAGACTTCCTTAAATGGATTATGACATCTACTTTCTTTTTAAATATTGGATATAAGACCTTCTTGACATGGAGTTATGGCATTCCATTAGTTATTTCTTTGAGATAGAATGTAAGTCGCGTAACATTCCTTCTCAAAACTGACATATATCGACATTTGACATCTTTGGTTTGTTGTATAAGACCTCCTTAAATGGATTATGACATATACATTCCTTTTAACTATTGGATATAAGACCTTCCTGACACGGAGTTATGGCATTCCTTTAGTTATTTCTTTGAGATAGAATGTAAGTTGCATAGCATTCCTTCTCAAAACAGACAGACATTGACATTTGAAATCTTTGGTTTGTACTATAAGACCTCCTTAAATGGATTATGACATCAAGTTTCTTTTAACTATGGGATATAGGACCTTCCTGACATAGAGTTATGATTTTCCTTTAGTTATTTCTTTGAGATAGGATGTAAGTTGCATCGCATTCCTTCTCAAACCCAATAGAGATATACATTTGACATCTTTGATTTGTATATAAGACCTCCTTAAATAGATTATGGGGATATAAGACCTTCCTGAAATGGAGTTATGACATTCCTTCTATTATTCCTTTGAGATAGAATGTAAGTCGCATAGCATTCTATCTCAAAATCAACAGACATTGACATTATACATCTTTGAGAATAACATAAGTCCTCCTTAAATGGAATATGACACCTATTCCCTCTCCTATTATTGGATATAAGACCTTCCTGACATGGAATTATGTATTTCCTCTAACTTTGAGAAAGGATATAAGTCCCATAGCATTCATTCTCAAAATAAACAAACTAACAATTTTATTGGGAGATCTAGACTGTTTGAGTCAACGCCAATCTGTGCAGCATACTTATTTAATATTCCACACATATTGTAGGCCCAATTGTTGACCTCACTTTTGTGAGGATCATCAGATGACACCTATAAACGAAATATAGCTTGAGTAATACTATGACTGAAGATTTTCATACACCTCTTAAAGCTTTTATAATGATCATCATGACCATTAAGGAAAAAAAAGGTCTACCAACAGTGACCGCTTTGGACATATCTAGGGTCACTAAAGCCCTAAAAATTGAATTAATTCACAAAGTACCCTTTTTGGATCTCAACAATGACAACATTTTTAAATGATCACATCAGCGGTGACAAACCCTAATCTTGTCAAATCTTGACCTAATGGTCATCACAATGACCATAAAGTCAACATTGACACCAAGTTGATCGAAATGGTCAACTTTGACCTAAATGCTCAATTTTGATCAAACTGGCCAACTTTGGTATCATTTCAAAACACCAAAATGGTCAAACTTGACCATTTGGTCAACTATGGACACCATTGATCAATTATTGGTCAAAATGACTAAATTGAACCCCATGGTCACCACATTGACCATTTGATTACTTATAGACCCAAATGACCACCATATGGTCAAGATAATACGCATGGTTAATTTGACAATTTTTGTCAACCAGGGTCAATTTTGGTTAAAATTATCAAACCAAGTCATACTACTAAACTCAATGAACCAAACTTGTCAACCATTGACCTAATTGATCAAAATTGATCAATAAGGTCAATCCATGACCTAATGATCACTATATGGACCATATTAGTCAACCTTTGACCTAAATGGTCAAATTTGGTCAATTTATGACCTAATGATCACCACATGGCCAACTTAACCATTACAAGTTTAAGAGAATCATCCTAATTAACCCGGGACCAAAACCGGTCAACTATGGTCAAACCTGATCAACCCTAATCAAACATGGTCAATTTGGTTAAATTTGGTGAACATTACCATTTTAATCAAAAATTGGTCTTTTCATCAAAATATTTTATTCTAATAATTAATTATTTATATAATTATTTAAAAAGAGTAAAATTAAAGATTATTAGACTAAGGATTAACTGTCAAATAATGATTTAATACCCATGGCAAGATAAATCCATTGGACATAAAAATCATATCTTTTTCACTTAAACCCTAAAATCTATCACATGACAAATGGATAATGGATCGCCCATGACCCATTGAACCTATTATGACAAGGTTGACATGTTAAGTAACCCATAGGTTACCCTTTTTGTCTAAGTCATGAAGCTATCAAGAAGTCATTATAAAAAAGAAAAGAGGTGTCACTCTTTCATATATTGATTAAAAGAGACAATGGTTAGCTCATCCTACACCTCCTTCATCCTTCCATGAAGAAGAGACTTATATAAGCCCCATCTTTTCGATGATTAAGCTAATTATGAGCTTAAAAAGATAAAGGATGATGAGGAAGGGTATGTGTCATCCCTTCCTCAACATCATTAATTGTCCTATGAAGTTCATTTGGTGAAGGTTCTATCAAGCTAATTGAGCTGCCATTCACACCACCCAAGCTTACCAATGGAAGGTAGCCAAAATAGAAGCCCAAATTTTAACTTAAATGAAGGACTCTAAGGATAATTGATGGAAAGCTCTATCCGTGTAATAATTACCCTTGGAACTTATCCTCAGATCCTTCTAAGGATAAGAGCTACCTTCCTTGCATAGACTTGAACCATGCAGCCACCATTAGTGGCTATAAAAGAAGCTAGTGTTGAGCTTACATAAAAAAAGAAGACATCTACATACTGCCCAATTCCTCAGACATCCTGGAGAGAAAATCTTGCCAATAGCCTAAGGAGTTGAACCCCTATCATTTCAGCTCCTGGCTTCCACTCCTCTCATCTAATTTCACTTTCTAAAAAAATAGGACAATTTTCAGGTTCGAAATTAAAATTTCTAAAACTTTTAATTGCTCGCTCCAAATCCATCATTAAACCTTAAGGAGAAGTTTCCAATTGAAATTGGTCATTCCCATACCCTCTACCCTATAGTTTAGTGAAACTGAGATCACCTTTTCATTGAGATGCTATACAGAGCTGATTTCAATTCTAATTGAAGTAGAGACAAGCTTGCTGACCTCTAGATGAAGCTTTAGAACCAATCAGATTAAATCTTCATAGACTTTGGCCAAGGTATGGACTAAAACCCTAATTTTGGTTCATTTTTCACCCTTTATGAAATGAACTATTAATTCATGACAGAACAACCGTATGGATGTCTTCTTTAGGAGATGATCCTTTAAGAATAAGAATAATTCAATTTGGTCAAAGATCGAAAGAGATCTTGAGCCAAATAAATGGAAGCTTCTCGATTCATCTCCCTTTGGGATGATGAACTAATGTCTTCCATTTCCATGTATTGGAAATGGACGAAACAGATAGGATCAAACTGTGGAATTGTTCATCTGGAATAGTCTAAACCGCAAGCCATGTGGCTTCTATGTGTAAAATTGTAGTCAATAGGATCACACCGCATTAGATTTTGGAGCGTCCGAGGAATGAGTTAGCTGCCACGTAGAATTTCCTTTAAGTGGGAAATTTGATAAATATAGAAAATTTTTATAATTTAAAAAATTCATATCTTTTTTATAGAAAAATTACAAAATGTAAACAAAAATACCCTTGAACTTAGGACATATGGTGGAATATTTTTGGCATAAAATTAGAATTTGTTTAATTATAATTAATTTTTAATTAATTAAATATTTTTGACATTGAGTAGTAGGCTAAATCATATTTATGGAACCTTTTCGAGATTCTCTTAAATATTCTTTCGGTATTATTATGTTCCCTTCTTTAAGGTTCCTCTCAAGCTTGTCTTTAAAGATGAATCATTTTTCTTTACTGTGCCTAAGCAACTGGTGGCATGGGCAATAATTTGATTCATTCTTCTTATCCACCTCTTCGGGCTTCTTCGGGTCTGGTAGTCTGAATTTCGGCTTCTTCATCAGACTTATAAATATTTTAGTTATAACTTCATCTTTGAAAGAATACACCATTTTACATCGTTTTGATAGAGACATTTTCTTATACCCTGTTTGAGGTGATCCCTGTTGTGGCGGTCACTGGTTGGATTGACTACTCTGTTTCTGAGCATACTGTGACAAAGACTGGTGAGGATCTTCTGCATAAATCTTCATCAGCTGCTTTCCTTTGTCAACAGTCGCTAGTACTCATGATTTCTTTTTGAACACTCTCGTCACCTTAGCCTTTTTGTGTGGCTCCATGTGCTTGATTTCCTCTTGAAGGCTGATGGTTTTACTGTGTAGCTTCTCGAAGGATTTGATTGTGAGTCCCTTGAGCATGAAAGCTACTGTTTTCTTCTTGAAGACTGTTGGCTTTACTGAGTAGCTTCTCGAAGAATTTGATGGTGAGTCCCGTAAGCATGAAATCTAATGGCCCATGAATGAAGCTTCTCGAAGGATTTGATGTTGAGTCCCTTAAGCATGAAAGCTACTGGCCCATGAATGCTTTTGAGTAAAATTTCAATCGCATGATGTTCCTGTAGCTGAGGTTCACATTTCATGCTAAGGTTTCTCCACCCCAAAATATAGTCCACCGAAGTTTCGCTAGGCTTTTATTTTTCCATCATGAGCTCTCCAGTAGACACATGATGTTGTGCCCCGGTAATTCTTTTCATAAACAGCTGTTCCAACTCGGAAGATATTTTAACTGACACATTGGGCAAGTCATCGTACCAGTCAAAAGCAATTCTTGACAAGCTGCTAAAAAACTACTGGAAGAGTAGAGCTTCACAAATACTCGTGTTGCCATAGCTGGCTCGAAAATGTGCTATATGCTGTCTAGGATTCCCAGTTCCATCAAATATCTTGAATTTTGGGGCCACAAAACCCTTGGGGAAAGGAACGACATCGAATTCCTCTTGGTAAGGTCTACCCTTTAGAACTAATGCCCCACCCTTAAATTGGGTTAAGGCGTCTTGCACTTGTTCAACCATTTGCTTGAACTCTTTCTCTGGCATAACACCTGATGGAGATTCATTTCTATGTTGCTCACCTCTATTTGCTGAAGCAACCTCTCTTCTTTCATCAGTGATGCGTATGATTTACGGCTGATTGATCTCTAGAGAAGCCAATTGCGGCGCTTGTGATTGCCCCTGAATAGTGGCCATGGAGGTCATGCCTGCAGTCATCTCTTCTATTCTTTTCTCCAGTAGACTAACTTGCTCATCCCTTAGGATGTTGTCAGCTATTTTTTTTTTCGAAAATAAGATTTTAAAATTAAAATTTAGAATTTAATATATATATATATATATTAATAAAAGGAGACTAGACTCCTGTTTCATTAATAAAAAGGTACAAAGAGGAAGGCAATAAGGCACTTCCCAAAATTTAAAGGGGCAAAACTCTAAGGAAAGGTAGATCAACAAGATACCCTTCAACAGCAANTTTCTGGGAGGCAACTTATATATATATATTTATATATATATATATATATATATATATATATATATATATAATAAAAGGAGACTAGGCTCCAATTTCATTAATAAAAAGGTACAAAGAGGAAGGCAATAAGGCACTTCCCAAAAATTAAAGTGGCAAAACTCTAAGGAAAGGTAGATCAACAAGATCTCCCTTCAACAACAACTCTACATGGGGGGTGGTACAAGTATTNAAAAGGCACTTCCCAAAATTTAAAGTGGCAAAACTCTAAGGAAAGGTAGATCAACAAGATCTCCCTTCAACATCAACTCTAAATGGGGGGTGGTACAAGTATCAATGATGGGGTTTTGAGTATGAAGGCCAGCCTTAGCAAGCTAATTGGCAGGTCTGTTACCCTCCCTAAAAGTCTGAGATAGGGACATCTTTATCTTCAAGCTCAAGGTTTGAATACCAGTGATCCACTGAATTAGATACCAAGGGGCAGAAATTCTTACTTCAAGGATGTTAAGTAAGATCATGGAGTCAGTTTCCACCTTTAATAGATTCCAACTGCACTTTGTGGCCAAGAAAACAACCCAAAAAATAGCTTAAGCTTCAGCTTCCAAAGGGTCATCAGCTTTGGGAGGAGACTGGAAATATAGTAGACATTTACCTCTTGTATTTCTGAAAACTCCTCCAAAATCAGCATTAGGGGAATGAAGCTACCATCAGTGTTGACTTTGACCCACCCCATAGGAGGACACTTCCAATGAACAAGGATAGTTTCGAATTTCCTTGAACAAAAGGGGGAGGAAGTGCATAGTATGTCAGGAAGTTTCCTATGACAGTGCATTTTCTGTAAGTAGCTGTAACAGTGGGTGGCAATGGTATTGGCATCCCAATGGACCTCATCAATTTTTTGCTTATTTCTTGCCATCCAAACAAACCAAGCTATGATACAAGGGATGGGAGGGAGCTTTTGGTCCTGCCAATCTTTCCAACTTAAATAAAACACCTCCCAAGACAGCTGGATGGTATTTAGTTTTAGTTTAGGTAGTTAAGTGTTCCACACCTGCTGAACTTGATAACATTTAAAGAATAAATGGGGGAGAGATTCCTCCTCACATTTACATAGGCAGCATCTTGAAGGGCCCCTCAATCCTTTTAATTTTAAAATATCATCAGTAGGGATGAAACCATAAAAGAGCTTTCAAAAGAAAAAGGCCATAGAAGGAGAAAGAAACTTGTTCTGCATACATTTGGTCCAAGAGTTCTCCTGTTAAGGAAAGTAGAAATTAGCAATGGAAGCAGAAAATTTCTCGGAAACCTTCTTCTTCACAATAAGTTTGTCCTTTATGCATCTATCAAAGGGTTTATTCATAATAGTGTTAATTAATCTGTTATCAAGGATATTCTGAAGAGCTTGCTGGTTCCATCCATTAGCAGACCAAAGATCAACCACCTGTATTGTGGAGTTGAATTGAGAGTCAATTGGAGGAGGGATTAAGCCTTCTACAGTCCAATTATCAAGCCACACATTGAGTCTGCCTTCCCCAATCTCCCAAATGAAGAGTTGTTCAGCCTTTGTTCTCATCTTCAACGTATTCGTCCAAGTTCTAGAATCCCCCAATCTGTTGGTCACTAGAGTAGGATGTTGATCTTTGCAGTATTTCCCTTTCAGAAATTTTATCCAAATTGAAGTCTGTGCTCTAAACATCACCCAAAATTTGCAAAAAATAGTTTGGGTAATCTGTTGGAAGCTTTTGAACCCCAGACCTCCAGCTCTAGCACTGCCACATATACTTTGTCATCTCACCCAATGCACTTGCTTTCTTTGGCCTACCCACAAAAATCTATTGAAAGTTCCTTCAAGTGAAGTTTGGATGGATTTCTTCATAACAAAAACCTGAGATAAATAGGATGGGAGAGCTGCTAAGATGCTTTTAAGGAGAGTAATTCTTCTCCCATTGGAAAGAAAGGTATTGGACCAACTGTTGAGTTTACCTTGCACTTTAAGAAGAATATCATCAAATTGGACTTGCCTAGTCCTCCCTTTAATCAATAAGGTACCTAAGTATTTCAGAGGTAGAGAGCTGGAGCAGAAGCCAATAAATTTTGAAATCCCGTGTTTGATTCCAGGCTTCACCCATTTACTGAAGACAACCTGGCATTTCTGTTTATGAAACCTCATCCCGGAGCAATCTTAGAATTTCTCCAGGAATTGAAAAAACAACTTGACTGAGGGTTTAGTTGTTTTTTCAAATCCAATAACATCATCAACAAAGGCTAAATGGTTAACTGCAATGTTAGATCTGTGGCTATATAAAGAGTGAGGAGCTTTGGCCATAAGTTGATTCAGCAGATAAGTAATCAAAAGCAAGTATGAAGATAGTAGGGGATAAGGGGTCACCTTGCTTGATTCCTCTAGTAGCAGTGAAGAAACCATGAGACTTCCCATTAATGAAAAAAAGATTGATGATTATTTGAAAGCCACCTTAGTATCAGGGAAATAAAGGATTGAGAGAAACCCCTGGCAGATAGCACCTCCATAATGAAGTCCCAATTAATGGTATCATATGCCTATTGGATATCAAGTTTAAAAAAAAGATTCCCTCCTCTACACTGTTTGTCCAGGTCTAGAACAAGTTCATGAGCCAAGAGAACATTTTCCAATATGCTTCTTCCTTGCACAAAGGCTGATTGATTTTCACTGATAAGATGAGGTAAATGAGGTTGCAATCTATTGGAAATGATTTTGCTAATAATTTTGGACATAACAGTTGTGAGATTAATAGGCCTGAACTGATCCCAAGAGAGCTTGGAATTGTTTTTGGGGATTAAGATAATGGTAGAGTAGTTAAAGTAGTTAGGCAAATTCATCCCTTTGAAGAAGCTTTGTACTACCTCAATTACATCCCACTTGATGATCTTCCAAGCTTTTTTGTAGAAATCAGCTGAGAATCCATTTGAGCCAGCAATTTTGGAGCTGTCAATTAAGTTCAGGGCTGACCAAATTTCCAATTCCCCAGGTATAGAATCCAATTTCAGATTTCTTGTATATCCCTGATCAAATAGATCTTGTTGCACTCGTAATCTGTTGAAAGGAGGTTGAGTGAATAGGGCTTGAAAATATTGGGTGGCACTAGCTGCAATTAAGTCTTTTGAAAATATCCAATGCCATAATGGATCTTTAATCTTGTGAATGGTATTACATCTTCTCCTATAGTTAATACAAGCATGAAAGTACTTAGTATTTCTGTCCCCTTCACAGAATCTGGTTTTAGCTGCCTTTTGAGCATAGAATTCCTCGTGCATACAAATAGCATTCATCAATTTTTCATTTTCCAGCAGTAACTTTAATTCAGTATCTGGACTGTTCTGAAGCCTAGCCTCCATTTCAAGCACTTCCTTATTAGCCTCCTTGACTCTCAAGTTAACATCTCCTACCACATTCCAGCTCCAATTAGTTAAATGCTTGCCAATCTTCTTTTGCAACAACCACAGTTTGATCAGTGGGTTAGAATGATAACACTCTTTCCATCCCAAGGATATCTGATTAAGAAAATTAGTATGAGAGGACCACATGTTGAGATATCTAAAGCTGGCTTTGTGCTTGATAGGAGATTCAGAGATGGTGATAAGTAAAGGCATATGGTCAGATCCTGTCGTACTGAGATGTTGGACAAAGGTGTGTAAAAATTTTTTCAGTCACAGGGAATTCACAAGGATTCTATCCAATCTTTCCCAAACAGATCCTCTCCTCCAAGTTAACTTGGGTCCAGTGAAACCAAGATCAAACAAGTCACCCAAGCTGATGTTGTCATTAAAGAGATTCATAGAACTAGAATTAGGAGGATTGCCTCCTAATTTTTCATAAGGGGTAGAAATAGAGTTGAAGTCCCCCCTCACTAGCTAAATTGAATTTTTCAGAAGGGGTGGCCTTTTTCTTTTTTCTTATTTTTTGAGTTTGCCAATCATAAGCCAATGCAGTCTGTAGTACCTCCAACAAAGTGGAATCCACTGGAAAATCCTTTTGGACCACCTCACCAACTTCAAACTGAGAGTTCCAGGGCTCTTGGTCAGAGATTACAAGGGCAACTTCTTCATAGGTGGTAATCTATATTGCAGATGGTTCAAGGTGACATATTGAAGGGCCAACAGCCTCCCTGGGTAAATTTTCAGTCACTACAAATAAAAACTACTCAGGACAATTCTTATTTATTTGATTGTCTACTCTTTCATTCTCAATGGCTACATCAGCCTTGGTAGCCAAGATAGTGTCATCAGGACCATGGGCATTCCTCTCAGACATGGTATCATCAGGACTCTGATAAGATATAGCCCTTTCTTTCTCAGGCATAACAACATCTTTTGAGGCCCCAGTATGAGGGATTCTTAGGTGAGGGTGTAGTTTAAATCACTTATTATCAGTGTACCCAAACATGCAGAAATGGAAGCAGTAATAGGGCTTCTGTTCAACAATGATTCTCTGTCAATACCCATTGTGTTGAGTTCCGAGCCAAATTTCATCAACAGCAGGGAGAGTAAGGTCCATTTCCACTAAGATTCTAGCCACAAATGGTCTTGATAAATTAAAAGTTGGAACATCTAATTTAAGAGGTTTACCCAAGGCTTGTTCAATATTAAACAGAACTTTATGGTTGAAAAAATGGAGTTTTAGCCCAAAGAGCTTGAACCAAATAGGAACTATAGGGAGTTCCTTGCCTGGATCAAAATCAATAGACCACTTTAAGATTTTCAAAGTGTTACCCTCTATCTATAAGATTTTTTTTAGAAAAGACTCTAGCATAATCATCTTCTCTAGTCAAATGGATGAGAATGTGTCTACCATCAATAAGGCCCACTCTCCAAGCTGCTTTAAGTTTGATGCCATCAAAATACTTCCTAATGGCTTCCATTTTGGGATGACCTAGTTGAAACTTGCCAATTAAAGTGAATTTACAGTTTTCGGTCAAATTAATATTACCTTCCTCATTATAATTAATAGTCATTTTACCACTTTTCCTGCTCAAGGGTTTAATGAAGGTGTCAGCCACCTCATGGTAGCATTGAGGAAAAACCAAATCATCAAAGCTTTTAATAGGGTCAAAACCTTTGCCCACAACATCAGCAAAAGTGGCCTTAGTCCATTGAATATTAGTGGCTAAATCCACATCCCTAGGCTCAACCATCAGCACTCCACATCAATGGAGCAGTACTCCGACTGCCACTAGATAGAAAAGCTCACCAGGGAATAGAAAAACTAGAGAAGCTTCCACNATATCTAATAGTTTAAATAGCTGAGCACAATACCATAAATGATATATCATCTCAGAGGATGAACGTATCACTAATTAGTAGGCTTAACTATCTAAACTTAAATGCCTATGTCTCTATTTTGGTCTACAAAATTTATAGCCGACAAATTCCCGTATCTATTCATAGATTAGATAGGGTTTAGATTAATCTGGGTTCTTAATTCCCTATAGAGGCAAACACTTATAGTTAATTACATCTCAGACAACCGAAAACACCTAAGAAAACTCTCGATAATTATCAGAGGTTTTGTCTTCAAGAATTCAACATTCAAGTTTCCACGATGGTATATAGAAAAAATCAAATAGGATAGGTTCATCTAAGAACAATTATTTTCGAAATCCAAAGAAGTGAAAAGTAGGAGATGTTGAAGATACTGAAGTAGATTCAGTGACATCTCAAACTATCCTATGATTTGGCTTTACGTCTTTGAAAGGGAGATTATGTGATATATAATTCCTATAAATTAGTTAGATATTTAGGATTTATATCTGTATATCATATGCAAATAACCCGAGAAAATGTGAGGATTTATGTCATACAAAATGATGACCTCGGAAGCCTAAAAAGTTTTGGACTTATATCATACAATATAAAAATCGTAGAAAGTCCTAAAAGATAATATGAGGATTTATGTTGCGCCAGAAGAACAACATCAGTGTCTTGTAGGTATCTTATTTAAATCTATCCAAACTCAGTTGAAGTTCCTTCCGCCATCTTTCATCGTAGTCCTGATTGCTGCCTGGAGATGAATCACCAATTAACAACATCGTCATCTCATCCCAAGAAGAAGGGAGGAATAAGAGAGAAAACTATGCCTCGAAAGGCCAATCCTAGGAAACTGTATAAACATACTAAAAGAACTTGTATTTAAGAGTTTGAATGCAGGTGAATGTCTATAATGCAATATAACATCAGAAAGAAACAACTATGTAGTGACGTACTATAATAGGAAAAGACTGGAGGAAAATTATGAAAATGAAGCAATATAAAGAAAAGAAAGACTATGAAATAATAAAAAATGTGCAGTAAAGGAATAAAACTGAAACAACTAAGTGTACCTGATTAGGTCTGGCGATCCTACAAAACATATTACGTTTGCATAATATAAAGGGGTTAGATAAATATTTACAAATGATAAAAGAAAGGTTAAGTGATGAGCATATAAAAATTAAAAGTGGAATGTTAGCTTTTAATTTAGGTTTAGACTTAGACTAGACCTCTCTTTTTCTTGATCCCACAAGCGACTGAAATATCGAAGTCAACCTATCAACATCAACTAGAGGTCACCAACGAATCACCCCTATAGTCTGGCAGCCCCAGACCCTATCATTTAAAGGATGTGTGAACGGAGTAGTATCTGAACTTATTTAAGTGTAGTGCATCTATACGTGATATGTAGTATCTGAATTTATATAAGTGTAGTGCATCTATACATGATATGGTAGTATCTAATCTCATCGAAGTATAGTGCACCTATATGTGATATGTAATACTTGTTGTGCAGAGTGTAGTGTGTGGATATAGTATATGTAGTATAAAATGTGATATGGTGATACCTAGATCCATCAACTAAAGATATGTGGTGTATTAGTATGTGATGTGTAAGATGTACTATGTGAGATATATGGAGTGATATCAAATGCATGCATGTATTAGTTAGGGTATGATGTCTATAGTGTAATCTCGTATCTCTTCTTTCATGATTGTAGTATATGTGCGCTGTTTGTAGTATATGTTCTTTTGTGTCAACCGATTCTCGAACCTTTTGAAAAAGGGTTAGAGTTGTCGATGATCTAGGGGTGAAAGGGCATTGCACTAATTGAATATTTCTTTTATATTTTCAGCTATATGAACAGCTGATCAATGATTCTTTGCATCATTTCCTGTTACCCCACACTTCGAATTTATAGTTTACTCTATTATTCCATATGTTTATCCATAATTTTAGATGCAACCAACCATAAGATAAAATGATATCTCAATAACCTCGTAGTACAAATCACCTCTTAGGATTGCAAGGCCCAAATAAGAATGAGCATTTATATACATACCAAATAATTCTTTTATATAAGAATATCAAACTAAAATATTATAAATATTTATAAGAATGCTTGGGTATTAATTATGCAAATACATTAGAGATTTGTTAGTATTTATATGACATTTCCATAACGTATGAGTCCCAAGCAACACGAAGGAACCCAAACAAGTGTTCTCGGGTGGGACAACAGAGGAATCAAATAAATCAATACTCGGAGAACTAGTCTAACGTAAAGACACTCAAATGGGTGCTGTCGGGTAAGGCTAACAAAAAGCCTCCCAAATAACGCAAAAGGAACCATTCGAATGCTTTCGGGTAGGTGCAAAAACAAATTAAGCTATTATACTTTAGGAAACCTATAATTTATTCCTATGACGAAGCAATAAAATCATCAATAGTGTTTTACGATGATCAAATATTTCAGCAGGCAAAGGAAGTTCAAGGAACATATATGTTAAAGAGGTTTACACGCATACCATTTAATTCCTATATTTTTTCATATCTAGCACTTATACCTCCATCAACAATGACGACTAATATCTCCATGAAGCATAATGAAGCATAGCATAGGTAACAACCATTTGCAAATCTCCAAAATTTTAGCATATGGTGATGGATTCATGGATTATTTACAATAAAAGGTATTCAATCATAGTAATAAGCTCTACACTAGTTTCTCAATCTCAATCACAAATTGGAAGTGATGATAATATAGAAAATTTGAGAGATGTTAGATGTGTAAATATATAAGAATTGGCTAGCATGTGTGTAAAGAATTGGAGTTTAGAAATTAATTAGTAAATACACAAGAATTGAGTGGTATGTATGTAAATGTACAAACATTCATATATATTTGAACGATATATGTTAACCCACGAAATAAGACAGGGAGCACACCTTCTCCTGCATATAACAATTAGTAATCTTTTCATAAATTCCTTCCAAACGATTATTGTATCCATCCTCTATATGTTCCAATCAAAAAAGAAATGAATGCAATGAAACTATAAATAATAATTATCTAACAGTATAAAAGTAAAGCCATGAGTTTGCCAGCAAACAACCAAAGAAATGTAGTTATGACATTTGAAAGTTAAAGTGAGCATCATAGTAAAGAAATTTCATATCATTAAATCAAAATGAGAAATAAAGTTTGGCTAAGATAAATGTGCTTCACAGAAGAAAAGAAGGGTGAAGAGACTTACTCTTCAAATTAGATGATTGAAAATTGAAGGATAACCTTGATGCATAAGAGGAAACGAGCCAAAAGTTCTGGCAAGGTGAGGAAGAACGAGTGAAAGAAATTTGGCTAGGTGAGGAAGACCTAGTGAAAGAAATTCGGCTAGGTGAGGAAGACCCGGTGAAAGAAATTTGTGAGAGAAAGAGATGTTTGGATTAGTAAGAGTACACGAAGAATCCTTCAAATCAATATGAGTCAAAAGTTTAAAGGGACAAGAATAACAATTCAAGCAATCATGCTGTAAGAACCTTTGTATATATATATGATCTTATAACCAATCTGAGAATAGATTCATAATTCTAATTCATGTCAAATTTAATCCCACATTTTAAGAGAAAGTAATTCCTTAAGAATCAGGAATATATTTCTAACTTCATGGATACTTCATAATCAAACCCAAGAAGTAAACGAAATTAACAGAATCTGACCTCAAATGCTTGTTAACGCAGTAATAAGAAGAGTAAGAAAACCCTCGATTTCTTCTTAGCTCAAGAAAATGAAAGATTGAAGAAAGACAACGAGATAAAAAAACCTTCCAATGGAAAAAGAACCTCAGAACTGTGTTTCTCCAAAATCTGCAAAGGAAAATCACACCTCTAATCTTCCCCTGCCATGGGGTATTTATAGTCGAGCAAAGGAAAGGGAAACTCACGGCAAGGACCCATACAAAACCAAGCATGAAATGTGCACCAAATCTATTGCCCGGGAAAAGTCATTACAGAGAGTGACCGGCAGTTATGGCCGGAGAAGAAGGTAAGCTGCCACCGGAGAGGAATGAGATGACCTGAGAAACCAGCAATGGTGACTCCTTAGTCAGCCGAAAGGAGCAAAGAGAGATCCCATGAGGGGAAGAGGAGGCGTGTGGGGAGGATTAGACTTTAGGTTTTATAAGATATTTTATTCTTTTTTTATATCAAAATTTTATCAAAAAAAAATTTATTAAAGAAAAATATTAAAACAATATTAAATTTAACTTAATTTACTTGTGCACAGCACCCTAACAAAATGAGTGTCCTCCTTAGCTAAAATTAACATTCCGGACGCAACAGTGTGATCCGTTTTGTCATCCGGAGTCATTCGGACAAATTCGTCGACGATCGCGCCATATTAATTTAGATTCACGCGTGGCATGCCAAACAAAATTATTTTGACCTGATTGGAGCCGTTTAATGAGTAAGATGAAAATATTGACCGGTCCTCGCATAAGCAACAACCAAAGTCAAATACAATGCTTTCAGTGGCAAGTCAAACATCGCACACGCCACAGTGTCCACGTATGTCTTTCAAATTTCTATAAAAGCTCAATTTGAGCTTCAATATGTCAGCTTGTCGATCGACTCAATCAAACGTTGAGGATCTGAAACCATCCATATGAAACTGCAAGGAGCAAAAAAATGGCTTGAATTTCTAAGGGGAGTGGGTCCCACTTTAGTGCTCTAAAAGAGTCAAAATAGAGAGATCCTAAGGCTAGATCCTAGGGAATCTAAAGAAGGGAAAAGAAGACCTCAAAAATGAGGTCAACAAATGGACCCCCAATAGGTGTGGTGTGCTACACAAGCATGACGTGCCTATTGGCGTTGACCGAAATGATCAACATGATTCCTTAAGAATGTCCAAGAAACCATACTTGATACAAATCGGATGTCAAGTTTGAATTCAGGTGGAGTAGGATTTTCACTGGGGATGAGTAAACGAATTTTCAAACTGTTGTGGGATTTGAATTTTTGAATGATTTTTTTTTACGTGCGAAGGAAAGATTCAACATTTGACAATAATATCAAAGAATGTGTGGAGGAAGAATAAAGATTAAACCTTATCCCAAATGATGTAGAGAAATAAGTGAAGTAGGAAGATTATATCAACTCGGAATGCCTCTGGAGAAGTCATATCCGAGTCAAGAGATGAAAGGAGAATATATATGTCACACAACACTGGGACTCACATCCAACCTAAGTAGTGACAAAGAAAACATGTTTGCTACATTAGGGAGGAAAGCACTGGGACTCACATCCAACCTAAGTAGAAGAAAAAAGATCATGTTTAGGAGGAAAGCACAGGGCATCATATCCAACTCAAGAGCTGATCGAGGGAAATCAGAATTTAAATACTGACCCCGAAATGAGAGTTGAAATTTGGGTAACAATGTTGAAAAGAGAATCAAAATTTAGGTACCGACTTCAAAGGGAGGGAATCAGAATTTAGGTACTGACCCTGAAATGAGAGTTGAAATTTGGGTATCAACCTTGAAAAGAGAATCGAAATTTAGGTACCGACCTTGAAGGGAGGGAATTAGAATTTAGGCACTGACCCTGAAATGAGAGTTGAAATTTAGGTATCAACCTCAAAAAGAGAATTGGAATTTAGGTACCTACCTCAAAGGGAGGGAATCAAAATTTAGGTACTGACCCCGAAATGAGAGTTGAAATTTTGATATCAACCTCAAAAAGAGAAATGGATATTAGGTACCGACCTCAAAGATAGAGAATCAGAATTTAGGTACTAACCCCGAAATGAGAGTTAAAATTTGGGTATCAACCTCGAAAAGAGAATCATAATTTAGGTACCGACCTCAAAGAGAGAGAATCAGAATTTAGGTACTCACCTCGAAATGAGAGTGTAGGAAGAATGTCAAAACATGTGAAGTTTTACAAAATTGAGAGAGAAGAAATCAAACCCAAGGGAATATAGAAACGATCAATTTGTGGCGAAAGGGGATAGTCAAGAAAAATTTTCTTTTGAATTTTCATGATGATTATATATATATATATATATATATATATATATATATATATACATCTTACGTCTTT